>JAVCKV010378825.1:0-13095 GCA_032274145.1 Herpochondria borealis | reverse complement strand
TAGTGCCCGAGCGGGCGCGTTCCCGGAATTTCGAAATTCAGTATGGGGCAGTACAGTACTGTATTACGAGACCTACAATATTCTACTGTGTACTGGAATTGTTCAACCTGCTTTCCTCGATTGGGCCTCAAGCTGCCCTTGCAATTTTGCTAGTCAGATTAGTGGTTTCAATGCTCAGCGAACACTTGCTCTCATAGCCCAGCGGTAGATTAAAGTATAGTGTACAGGAGTACGCCGTAGGTATTGCGAGGAGCAGCACCCAGTGATCTACCACGAGGTGCTTCTTGCGTACCTCAGCAAATCACTATATACCAGGAGATGAAACAGCATGTTTTGCTTTGGATCGATCGACTACATCAACCTACTCCAGATAATGACCTAATTAGTCTCTACTCTCTACTAGTAGAGTAGAGAGTCAACAGAGCAAGACTCTAGTAGAGCAATCTACATACCCATAATATTGCGTAGCACTTCTTGATATTATAATACCCAGGAGACGAAGAATCATTCGTCAGTTTATAGTATAATAATAGTATGCGTTAATACAAGCTATACTATTAGTCATTCCACTCAAACTAGCTACCATTCACTACTCTAAAATTGGCGCCAACGCCACCATGCTGGGATCTCCAAAAACGGCCGTCAAGAGTCCATTCGTTCCCGTCCACAACAAGATACCTCCCGTCATGGGTGTAATCCACGATGCCACCTTGTCATAGTCCGAGTTTGCTAAAAATTGTCCTCCCGTGGACGCCACCAACAGGAGTGGTGTAGAATATCCAAAGGTATATCCGAGCAGTAGGACAGCTCCCAAGAGTGGATCGTGGGAATTGGCGACAAAGCCAAGAATGGACGTCAAGACGGGAGTGGCACAGGGACAGTAAATTAATGCCGATGAGCCGCCCAATAAAAAGGTGCGCACCAAGGAACCAGCGTTATTATTCTGTTTCTTCTTTTTTGGAACTGGCGGTGGTGGTGGTGGAAGCATGTTGCCATCGTCGTCAAAGGCAAGTTCAGATGACATGATTTCGTCGTCGTCGTCGTCACTATTCTCATCGCCCATGCTGACGTCAAATTCAAAACTCGGCAATGGTAATTCCACAAACTCGAGCAATTGCAATCCCATGGCCAGACACAATCCTGACGACAGGAGAGATACGAATGGAATTCCATCTTGTTGTCCAAACAAGCCTCCCACCGAGGCTGCAATCAATCCCAACGTACAAAAGACGGCTGCCAGACCTGACGCAAAGACAAGTGTCGGAATCGTAGCTTGTTTGTCGTCGCGTTCCCCGGCAGCTGTCGAAATATAACTCATGGTCAGAGGTAGGAGGCCCCAGACACAGGGAGAGACACTGGCCAACAACCCAGCTCCGTACATGATGGGCAACGAGGAGAACGAGGCTTGTTGTAAGGAAATGGAAGCTAGATTGCTTGCGGCAGATTGGGCATTGTAAATCAGATCTTCCAAACCAACAGCCGATAGAGCCGTTGTTGTCGTTGCAGTTGTCGTTGGCAGTTGTTGTTTCGCCTGAGGTGATGATGCAAGAGCGGGGGGAATCACAAAGCCACTTGACACATGAAATAATGTAGTAGATGCGGTTAAAAACAGCAATAACAGCTTCAATATCATCTTGATGATGATGGGCGATGACGAATGGGAATGCTCTGTGACAAAAGCCTTTTCTGCTCTGCTAGATTCCTTCCTTGCGGCTGCGTTCACAATAAGGCGTCAAGGAATGAAGGAACCGAACAGCTGTGATTGCCTCCGCGCCATCTGTGTCATGGTGTCTGACGCATCAATCAGCCATGCTCCGCACTTTATACAGTGGATAGTGGATAGTAGCCAGTATAGTTGCTAGTGCACACTGACTGGTACAGTCAGTAGATTCTTCGAAACGACCGCAAACCGCTTACTTGGAAGGGACTGGACGCAGCTTCTGATGGGTCTTGGCAGTGGGGATGGAGAAACCCTGCTAGTTATAGTTAGTTATGGAGCATGTCGTGTTTTCAGAGGCGTATCAATCATCCGATATAATGTCTGTCTATTTCCGAAACAAGAATGGGCAAGGTGGAGCAGCCGCCAGAGGTGGCAGCACCTCACCAATAGTACTACTGCAGCCTGTTTGTGTAGGTAGACATCTCCACGACCAAGACTGACTCGGAGTAGCTACCGCAAAGAAAATTCCAGAGTGAGTCGAGTCGAGTCGAGTCGCTCCTCCAGCATTGGCATTGCTAGCCCAATACACACATACCGTACTACTATGCGCAACAACAGCGTCCGTCGGAGAACTTCTCCGACAAAAGCATAGAGTAGGTCGTCGGTTTGACGCTCTTTTCCACGAGCCAAGTCATGACAAAGAGATTGCTCGAAGTATACTCTCTAGCAAAAGAACATTTGAGTCGCTACACGACTCAGGTATATTAGCCTACTATTGAATTGCGTGACAGCTAGCAGCAATTAGTGCCGCCAGGGATCGAAAAAGATTAGAGTCTGGTGGCACACACAAGATTCGGTGTGTGGGCGTATGAGGATATTGACAGCTCTTCCACCACGAACCTCAAGCCCCTCCTGGCTCCTCCTCGAAGAACTTTCTATTCGCTTTTTAGCCTACGCGACAGCAGTGATTCTGATGTCGTCGGGAGCCAAAGCGAGCTGTATCCACTGATAGCGTTGTAGCCATCAGCAGTGAACTCAAGAAGTGTCGACGCAAAGTGTCCGTCCAAACGCGCCATCCCGTGACATGTTTGGTCATCACAGCATACGAACAGGCATGGTAGTAACCACCCCGGCCGCATCCCGCCAAAAGCCGGCCAAATCCGGGTCCTTTGCGCGACACGACTAGGCATAATAGTTCGACCCGCGGATGTAATAGGCTAGCTTCAGACGTGATACGACCACGTGATGCGGTTTCCCCACCATCCTCTCATACTTTTCAAGCAAGCACTTGCTTGAACCATCATCATCATCGCCAGCATCCTTTCTAGTTCCCCTCGCTGCGTTCACATAATCAAGCTACTATGATGAGAGACTCAACACCCAGCACCCCCGCCGTCGAAACGGTTTCAATCGATGAGCACGCTCCAACTAAACGAGTTAGCTGGACAGACTATGTGGAAATCAACGAATACGCTCCCATCGACCCGCTATTCAAAAGCAGCCTCTACTATTCCAAACAGGAGATATGCCTCATTCAACGGCGACTGAGAGCATCGATAGCATTTGTCAGGAAGCAACGACTGGAACGATAGCTACAGCCCCACAGATGAGCGAGGAGCAAAGATTCGAAAAGGCTGGCGTTCACACAACTACGTACACCACTCTGGCACCTATACCCTATTCTTCTATAGACCACATCTTGTCTCGCTTCTCCTTCTAGTTATTTGCGTAGTCTGGACCACTATGGTTCGAGATCCTTATCAAGAGCTTTCTCGGGCTCCGTTAGATACTCACGTTTACCACTCGTATTCACCAACGTACAGAACCGAGCTGGATTAATATCCCGTGAGAAAAGTTTACCTCGATTGAAACTCATAGGTTGGGATTGCCCAGTGAGGAGCGTGGGGGTTGCGTGCTCCCAAACTCTAAGAGCAAAGAAAAGCAAATTCAAACTAGTTATTTTAGGTACATCAACTCGGGACTCCTTTCCGATTCGACAGGTCTTCGTCTAAGCTGTGCGTCCACATCGATCAATGGAACACTTCCCACAGAGCTGGGTCGCTAGACAAAGCTGGTCGAACTAGATTTTCAAGCTGCGAACTGAGGGGCACAATACCAAGAGAAATTGGTAACGTGGCATCATCTACTGCCCTTCCTACAGAGCTTGGTAAATTACAAGCATTAGAGTGAATCAGTTTCGCCGAGAGCGGCGTTTCAGGCACGATACCACCCGTGCTTTCCACTCTACGGAACCTTTGTAAGTGCCTGCTCAGAATTGGTCCAAGGATTGTATTTGGATACATATACTCTGCGCATGATGTCGATGGCCCTCGTTGTCAGCCTCGTTATTAGTTCACCTCACGGACCTGTCAGGGACGCTTGAACCTTTTTGAGACGCAAAATTTTTGACCATCAGAGCTGACTGTTCCCCACCGGCAGAGATAACGTGCGACTGTTGCGAGGCTTTGCTTCTAATTCTAGGGAAGACGACACTGCTCCAACTAGGTCGTGATACTACTCACACTCGACTGTAGAGACTTCGGGCAGAAGGTAGTCCAGACCCAGCTACCCACGCCGCGACAATTATGGGTTCAACGTTGCAGATGACCTATCGACCACACATCATATGATACTATTATTCGGCGTCGCAGTGGCACTTCAAGTTGTGGGAACAATATAAGTTGCAACGACTTCGCGACCCTGTACTCGTAGTCTACTAGAGTAGACACAGCTTAGTAAACGAACCCTGTCGATTCACATTTGCAGATGACCTTTCACACCAGGTGATACTGTTGTTCGGCGTCGCAGCGACACTGCGAAAGTTGTGGCAACAAGATGATTCAGTTGCATCCAAATGCCTAAACGGGTAATTATGTACTCTGGTACTTGATCCATTCTCATGATCGTGTAAATGTCATCTATGGCATCATGGGGCTAGCGTCTATTGGTCTTTGTGCGCCTCTGTCTTCAAACCCGCGCGGTTTGTTACTATGCCATATATGCATAGATCCGTGGTACTTGGCGCAAAAATTCTAAGCTAGATCGACACTCCTATTGCGACATGTCTTCTCGATGCCCACCGCAAACTATTGCGACAGCATGACCGATGCCGTGACCCATCAGAGCTAAAGTTGGCAAAATGATTCAGTTGCATCAAGTTGCCTGTACAGGTAACTATGTACCCTGGTACTTGATTCATTCTGATGATCGTATCTATGTCATCATGGGGCTAGGGTCTATTGGTCTTTGTGCTCCTCTTTCGGTCACAAGACTTTCAAACCCGCGCGGTTCGTTCCTATGAATAGATCCGTGGTATTGGCGTAAAAATCCTAAGCTAGATCGACACCCCTCGGCACTACTGCGACATGATTCGAGAACTGCGATGCCCATCGCAAACTATTGCGACAGAAAATAACCCGTGACCAATGCCGTGACCCATCAGTGGAATGGAACTCCAAGCAACCACCGGAACCCATCAACAACGAGATGCGATTCGAGGGCATGTCTATTGATATATAAAGATATTCCCCAGGTGGCTATAAACTGCAGTTCATGGAGGACTACGTGTAGCCGAAGGCCTTGTCGTTAATTTGTTATGAAATCATAAAATAAAATCTATACAGATCTAAGATGATCTAAGCTGATTTCGCCCAACTCGTGTTGCATAGTTGATGCCGTTGCCCGTCACATGCCGGAGAAAGCTGGGAATCGATCGAGGTCTTCTTGGTTACTTCAAAGACCCCCTCGTCCTTTGCTGTTTTCAGATGTGTGGACAGTAGAAGCGCCAGATCGCTGAGCTGCATCAAATCCTGATGAAGGGCCTGCTTCTTCCTTCGCTGTGCTTCTTCTGTACTTCCATCAGTACTCCCTTCTTCTTGAGTTTGTTTCTCATCAAGTGTCGTAGTCGTCTGGGATCCTATGCTCTCAACATTTGTTGTTGATGATGCACCGTCGTCAGTACTAGCTGTCGACGTACTTCTCGGCGACGCCCACTGTTTCTTGTAGCGAGCAAGAGCGCTCTTTTTCGGGATGGAGAATTTGATGGGCGTCGGCGATACTTGAGCTCTGGTCCTTCGTGATGAAGAAGAGTACGTACCGACTCTTGCTAAAGAATCAGTACTATTTGATCGCCTTGAAAGTGGCTTGGGACTCGAAGGACGAAGCTCTTGGATAGAATCGGTACTCGTTGATCGCCTGTAAAGCGGTTTCGGGATTGATGTCGACTCTTGGAGGTATTCGTTCCGCGGAAAGGAACGAATTCTCGATCTTCCGAGAGTTTTCGGTTTTGTCCGAAGGTCTTGAAGGTCACCCTCGATTGGTTCTTCTCTTCTACTTCTCCCGGTCTTCAATTCGTGTAGATACCTGTATCTGTTGGAGAAACGAGTAATATCCGATCTTCGGGTGGGCTTGTCGTCTTGAAGGCCTTTGGCGATCTGCTCTCGACGGATGTGATCCAATAGTTGCTTTCGGAACTCCTCATTGTGTTTCCTTACAACGAAGCTGTCACTTCCATTGCTTGAACTCAAATGGAGAGGGAGAGGGGCGGGTTCCCTGCGATGATTTGATGTTGTGTCGGTCATATCGATTGGAAAGTGCGGTTCAACCTGATGGTCGCAACAATTTGTGATGTTGGGCAAACTCACGATACAAAACTCAGAAATCTCGGACAGGCATTCCGCGGATAAAGCTTGGAATAGCCCGAGATTCATTTTGTCATCTGTACAGCAATTCCTGGTAGTAACGCGATCGTTCGACGACCAAATATTGTACTACTTGTTATGAGGGTGATTGGCTGGCGTCTTCGTGATTCGACGGATGATGCGATTGATCGATTCAGAATTATCAGTTTGTCCTTCAAACATATAACATATCAACAGATATGTATACATTTCATAAAATGGCAATGACTAAAATCGATTCCTGATCATTCTGGGGCTTCCAGGTTTAGCCGAAGTGTCGAACCAATAAAAAAAGTCTGTACAAGAGATAGCACTCAGACATTCCAAGTTACAGTGACTGACCTGTAATGCAATGCCAATTGAAAGAACTCTCGTTGGAACTTCCAGAGTGGAAGGGAAAGCCAGCCTCCAACCCTGGTTCACTCTGTTGAACCTTCCTTCGAAACCGCTCAGAACACAGATGTGACTCCGCGCCTCAAGGTTGCACTAGCTATAAGTGGTACAGGAATAAATGGAACTCCGACGCGCTGCACTATTGAAAGGTGATTTCACTGTTATGGCCGATGAACCAAATACGAATAGACGTGTCACGCCACTTGGTGCTGCGCGCTTCACGTCTACCGTATCTAGAGCTTGGGGAGCTAGCTACGGGTTCATCTGGGTGAGTTTGGCATCACGATACCCGCGGCCTTGCCACTTATGTGGTGATGTAAGCAAGGTGAGCTTGGTCACGATTTCAATGCTGGCGTGTTACAGGGCATATCTCTTCTGGCATCCGCAATTGAGACACTTCAACTCTTCCTCGAACTGCAGACTTACCGGTAGCGTTTTTGTTGTTATTGATCATGTAGTGCAGGCCCAATAACACGACGAGGTGAAGCAATGACCATGACGTCGCCAGTGCGAAGCTGTTGCTCCCAAGCGCCACTTCGACCAAGGCTTTCAGCTACTGCTAACTATTCATGCAGCGATTCTACCAAATGCACCACGGAGTCGTTTGGCTGCAGTGCAGAGCCTTGACCTTATATTTTTGGCTAATGCATGCACATCGCAACGTCTTCTCTGTGCCCGCGATTTGACAAGCCTTACCAAGTATGTGGTGACGTAAGCAAGGTCAGCTTGCTCGCGACTTCAATGTTAGGTTTAGGTTGCATGCAGGGCATATTCTCTTTTGACAGTCGGGACTCTCGAGCTGCAGATTAGCGTTTTCGTTTTTATCGATCGCATACTATCGACCCAATAGCACTACGTGCGATCTTTGCGTACCTCTGTCGCGGCCTATGGATCTTTGCACCTCGTCTGCGATCATTCTATGTAGGGACCCCTCGCTTGTTTGGTGACTACAACACTACTACAACAAGTGAGCCGTCTCAAACCCTCTCTTAGATCTCTTAGAGTCGAAAAAGGCTAGTGTCTCGTCCTCTCGTATAGTGAAGGAAATGCCGAAGCAATGCAGGTACGTAGTCAATATTGATAACCAATGGCTTTACATGTACACGGGCGATAGCAGTTTAGCGCTTCTAACTTTGACTCCTGGATATGCGATTCTCCTTCTTCTTCGGTATTACTCGTCCTCACGCAGCGGGAATATTCTGAAACTTAGTTTGCGTCGGTCGGATTGCGTTGGTACTTCGGAGCTTTCAAGATGCCGCATCTGCTTACTAGAGCCGCGACCGCGTCGAAGGCTCAGATCTCTAGTACGGCGCCCTCTACTTGACAAAGAGGTGCCGCGAGAACCGGATACATTTTCATCAGTACACTTCGTTCTCCGAATACTGAGCGATGCCGCCCTCTTGTTGTTCGTTCGATAGTTCAGTCCTTTGCCTGCAGTCGAACTTTCACGAAGAACCGTTTCCTCCTCACTTCGTTTCCTCCTCAGGCTGAGCGAAGCTGCACGCTTGTTGGACATCCGATTCCTAGCTTTGGTCGTCAAGGCATCTTCTCCTAGTTTGCTTTCCTCGTCAATCCGTGACATCCGATTGCTCATCATCGATTCTCCTCTCCTCTTGACTCCTTGTCTCTCGAAGCCTTTTCCGAACACTGATTTCCTTGCCTCGTAATTCGGGAGGAGCGTCTCGTCTAAACTTCGTCGACGAACGCTGACAGATGACTCGCGCACGGCAGGGGCAACGTAGCCCGTGGGGTCCCGAGACAGCGATCTGTAGCGATCCAACGCCGAGTATCTCCTATCCTTGATGGGGCTCTGGCGATGCCTTGCTGCCGTGGATCGTGACCGCATGTCTGATGATTTCCCACCAAATTGGCGGACTTGCGATGCAATCGCCAGGGCTTCGATGACTACAACACTGTGAATGACCCAAGACCCTTTCGATGCCCCATCTCTCTCGCGGGAGGCACTAATCACAGTGAACTCAAATTCGTCTGCGTCATAGTCGACTTCTACTGCATTGTCAACTTCCACTTCCCGAATCATGCTTCTTCTTCAAACTTGTGAGGGACCTTGCTGTGGCTAACAAGGGAGCTAAGATGTTGTGGCTGTAACAAACGAGCAACGTTTTGCGGGACCTCCCGCTGTTTTTTATGGATAGAGTTACGTATGGCACCAAAAATGTAAGCGGAAAGGTTGGTCAGAGCTTCTCCCCAACGCATGGCAGTCATGTTGGAGGGAGTTTATCCCTTTTTCACCAGATATTTCATCGACGAATAGGATTGATGGGACCAAATGGCACGTTCGGGACGTTATTTGGCGATGTCTAAAGTTATATCAATTTATGTGTTATCCTATCCGTAGATCGTGATTGCCGGCTCAGAATTTAGTATCTATTTAACGTGGAACGAGCGTGACTCTCTTGCCACGTGTGAGCCGATCGGAATCAGTGAGGAAATTGTCGTACATGTGCGCCATGTGGTCAGCCCTCCAGATTTAGATGAAGACGAAGCCGTCCGTTGGATAATGACATCGACATTTAATTGATCTAATCATGTGGTAGTCCGTTGGATAATGACGATTGCTAATTACCTATAACCTTCATTTGCACCTCTGTTAAACGTCTCAGTTCTGAATAGTGCGCTTAGAGCAACGCCAAGTGCCGTCTCGGCTCGAGGTGACACCATCTACCAAGTAGGTGATAACTTGTAGTTTGTGCATGCAAATGATTCATCAATGCCAATCTGAGAATTCCGGTGTAGAGTGCTTTGGTTTTGCAATTCGGTGCGTCCGCCAGTGTGTATACTCACGGCTCCACTTTCCGAGCAAGTCCCATGACAAAGGGCCCCAGCATGGCGGAGAGGTTCTTCATCTCCCACGACACCACCTCCCAATCTGCCATTCCTTCAATAGCATGCAATGAGTCTCGATTGCAATTGCAGCCTCCACTCACTCGTTTCCACCACGGATTGATGGTTTCCTGTATTCGTCTTCGAATGCCGCCGCGGGGGGTGGCCCCCAAGTGTTCTGAAAAGTACACATGGCCACCATTTTTGAGCAACTTGTGGACATGCTGTAAGGTGCTCTCCGCATCGTCTACTTCGCATAGCACATTGCCTAGAATTACCCAATCGAACGATGCCAAGGGATTCGAGCAATAGTATTCTTGTATTGATTCTGGCAGCACAGTCACTTGATAGTCTTGAAAGCCAGCACTTTTCGCTTCTTGCCGAATCATGGGATGCATGGCAGTGACTGGTTCCAACGCTACAATGTGATTGGCTTTCCCCTTGAGAAATGGCATGTATCCTCCCCCGCCACAGCCCACATCCAAGACGCGACCCGACACGTGCTGTAGCAGTAGTTTGCGTTGATTTTCCGTCTTGTTGGCTACTGCTGTCATGGCCCTGGGTATTACTTGTGCCAGAAGGGCGAAGCGAATCCGTTGGGGACCCAGTAGCATGAGTGTGGTCCATACTAGTAGGCACATTGCGGTGACTGGAAAGAATACAAGAGCCACGACTGGGAGAAGAATCTTCAGAGGTGATCGACTTCGCGGTTCGACTTCGGGGATGGCGTAGGTGTAGTCACCTAGTGTTTGTACAGTACGACGGGGCCGTCCGGACGTCTTTGCCTGTGCTCGAAAGACCATAATCGAAACACCGAACTCAAAGCAACGACGGGTCTCTGTTAGCAGTTCTCAGGGGGGTTCTCGACGCTGCCAACCTAGAGATAAGGAGTTCTGACTTCTGACCGTTGATGTTCTCCAATTTGCCTCTGCAGAACAGATGACCGTGAATTCTCACACTGAAGACAGACTAAGCCAGATGGGGGTAATCAGGGGGCGCAAAGAGGTCCAGATGATATGAAGCATTGATGCAGTCACACCCTCGCTTCTCGTGTCTCCGTAGTACCTTCGACAAAGATCGCGATTTACTGTGCACTGTCTACTGCCAATCACGGGCTACGCTACCGTCATACTGAGATCATTGATGCCGCGCGCCACAATTGCACTACAAGATCTACAGTATCATCACACAAACACAGTGGTGTTTTTAGCCACAAACATGAGATATCGTCATCATCATCATGTCTGACGATACTGCTTTTCTCCCAACAGCCCAACTCTTACAACTCGATACGATTATTATACTAGCATGCATCCCTTCCTTCTTCATGCTTTGCATGACAGTGGTCGGACTAGGCATCAAAGTTCCGTCGGATGTCGCGGGTGCGTTGCAACATTTTGCAGCTGGTGTTCTGCTGAGTGCCATCTCGACGGAACTGTTGCCAACCCTTGTTGCAGCACAAGGGTTTCATGAACATTTGGGCTTGACAATTGGGTTTGTTTTGGGTATGGCATTGTTGATCGTTTTGGGAATGATTCTACCCGAAGGAGAAGAAGAAGACGACGACGACGGGGACGAACCAGAAGCTTCGTCGTTGATTACGAGATCCATGCGCAAAACAAGTTCCAAGCGCAAAACGAGTGGATTGAAGACCCAAGGGTATGCTATTGAAAAGAACTATCTGGACAAGGTCACCAAGGAAGAGACTGAAGCCAACGACGAGTCTCCAGCGACAGAACATCGTGCACTATTGGGTGGTACTAGCACAAGTTCCACAACTTCACCCAAACCATTTCCTGCAGCATTCTTAGTGGCTGTCATTGTAGACAGTTTCATTGATGGGTTGTTGATTGGCATTGCTGCAGCAGCTGGACCTAGTGCGGGTCCCATGATGGCTGGTTCTCTGAGTGTCGAAATGTCCTTTGTTGGATTGACATTGGCAACAGCACTGCACGGGATGCCACTGCGTCGTAGTATTCCAGCAGCAATCGTTGGACCAGTGACGTTGATCGTTGGTGCATCTTGCGGTGGGTTATTGAGTGGTGCGCTACAGGCACAACCTGCCCTCTTTGCTGGTATGATGGGATTCGGTACGTCAGCATTGTTGTTCATGGTTGCCGAAGAGTTGTTATTGGAAGCCCACGAAGATGGTGGACATCACATCTGGTGGGTTGATTTGCAACTCTATGTCGGTTTCTATGCTAGTTTCATGTCGACCAAGCTTTTTGCGTAACAGAGAGACACAACTGGATCCTCGCAATCTGATGATGAGCTGGTTCAGACAAATGAGGACAGCAAGGTGAAGGAGCTACAAGTTAAGTTGTTTATGGATACATGCAGAACAAAGAAGGACCTAAATCAAACCGTGCAGCCATAGAAGCATGTGTTTCAGATAGTTGCTCGTGTCCTAATGTTGCTCGTGCCCTTGGGAACAGACGTACAATTACGCCGTACAAGTCAGGCTGATAGCAAGTCCTCACAAATCTCAAGGAGGAATGGAGCAAAGAACAGCGAGTAAAAGTTGCGCACGACTCCATGGTAGGGTCTCATTCGAAGAACTCCTCATCGTCCTTTTCACATAGGAGACTCTTGTCTTCGTCATCATCTTCGGCATCCCCAAAAATGATATCGGTCAAAGCGCTAGATAGCCCATCATTACACGTCTCAACTCAACCGGCAACACGCATATCGCGGCTCCCCCGCTCGATGAAGTCGTTGTCTTTGTTCTCTTCAAATAGTTTCGACCAACCATCATCATCATTGAGGAATACCTCTGCAAGGATATGCTTTCAAAGTCAGTGAGCTGCGGATTGATTCTCGCTGCCATCTGGCGCTCGTCGTGCGAGTTGGTACAGCAGCAGCCCACCACCTCTGACGGCACAGAACGCGCACCAGACCAAAGAATGATGGAATGAAAAGACAGCAAAGTAGACCAAACTGATCCAACTGAATACATGAAGTACGGGTCATAGGTGAAGGTCCTATTGCTTCCCGGATCAACGCGACTTTTGCTCGTCGAAGAGGTTCAGATAAATCATCAAATTTACAGCCTGTTTTCAGCAAGAGTGCAACCAGTGATAAATTGCAACAACGGCGGGAAAGTGGAAGGAGAGAGTTCAGTCGCTTTCAAGTCTAGCTCTCCTTCTCAAAAGCTACTCGTAAATTGTGCTCTAGTAGCGGTACGGCTCACTACCCGAACTTGGATGAAAAACAATGTCTTATTACAGGAAAAACTTCCTAAAATCGACAACCGGACGACATTCCAATCTCGTTGGTGAGTGAACAACTGCGTACCGAGCTGGCTCAGCTCAAACAAGGACTTGCCTTTAAAATGTACGAGGCGTCAATCGCATTGGCATGTTTCAGCATCACATGCGGGCTCCTGATCGTGGATTATTCATTCGGAAGTGACCCCGCTCAAGCTACAATGTGACGCCCTGCATCTAGGACCAGATTCCTGTACCACGTAGAGGGCATTCAGCCAACACGACTCGTTTTTTCACGGAATTTTGGAGCAAC
>JAVCKV010378714.1:0-13097 GCA_032274145.1 Herpochondria borealis | reverse complement strand
GTGGAGGTCCGACGGTGACTCCTTCTAATGTTCCTTCCAGTGATCCCACGTTGAAAGCTAGTAGCAATCCTTCCGCGATGCCCACGACAGACCCAACTCCGGCTCCAACGGACCTGCCCAGCGCTAGTCCCAGCAACCAACCCAGTATCTCTCGAAGCAGTATTCCAAGTCCATCTCCTTCCGAGCGTCCCACTCAGGTGGCCAGTGAAGTACCAACTGGAATTCCGAGTGAAGAACCCACAAGTGCACCAGTAACGAGCGCTCCAAGTGGAGGACCCACAGCAGCTCCAGTGACCAGCGCTCCCAGCGAAGGTCCATCTGCTGCTCCAGTGACTAGTGCACCCAGCGGAGGTCCGACGGTGGCTCCTTCAAATGTTCCTTCCAGTGGTCCCACGTTGAAAGCTAGTAGCAATCCTTCCGCAATGCCCTCGACAGACCCGACTCCGGCTCCAACTGGCCTGCCGAGCGCCAGTCCCAGTAACCAACCTAGTGTCCCTCGAAGCAGCTTTCCGAGTCCATCTCCATCCGAGCGTCCCACGCCAGTGGCAAGTGAAGTACCAACTGGAATTCCAAGTGAAGAACCTACAAATGCACCAGTAACGAGTGCTCCAAGTGGAGGACCCACAGCAGCTCCAGTCACCAGTGCTCCCAGCGGAGGTCCATCGGCCGCCCCTGTCACCAGCACTCCTAGTGGAGGTCCATCGGCAGCTCCAGTCACTGAAGCTCCAGTGACCAGCGCTCCCAGTGGAGGTCCATCAGCAGCACCAGTTACCAGCACTCCCAGCGGAGGTCCATCGGCAGCTCCAGTTACAGACGCTCCAGTTACTAGTCCTCCCAGCGAAGGTCCATCGGCCGCTCTAGTCACCATTACTCCCAGTGGAGAGCCATCGGAAGCTCCAGTTACTGACGCTCCAGTCACCAGCGCTCCAAGTGAAGGTCCATCGGCAGTACCAGTCACCAGCACTCCTAGTGGAGGCCCATCGATTGTGCCGCCGACCGATGCTCCAGTAGTAGTCACAGCAGCTCCAATTCTAACCCTACCGGTGACCGACGTTGCTGCCTATAACCACGGCCCCGATGGAGTCCTGTCTGGAGAGCTCAAAAAGTGGCACAAGGTGACACTTGGCTTTGCTGGTCCGTCGACTTTCGAGACCGGCTTCTTCAACCCATTTACAAACTACAATCTGGAAGTGACCTTTTCGAATGCAGGCACTAGCTTAGTCGTCCCTGGATATTTTGCAGCGGATGGCAACGCCGCCAACTCGGGAGCTTCCGAGGGCAACGTATGGCTAGTTCACTTTTCTCCGAGTGCGGTGGGGACTTGGAGTTGGACCTGTAGTTTCAAGCAGGGAGCAAATGTCGCACAGAATGGCGGTGGTACGACGGGTCGGTTCATGGACGGCAAGACGGGCTCGTTTACTATTGGCCCAACCGACAAGACGGGAAGAGACCATCGTGGAAAGGGCAGATTGCGATACGTGGGTGAACATCATCTTCAGTTTGCGGAGACGGAGGAATGGTTCCTGAAGGCAGGTGCGGACTCACCCGAGAATTTCTTGGCGTACGATGAGTTCGACAACACTCCCGACGCTGGTAGGCGCCGCAAGGACTACGCTCCTCACCTGGGAGACTACCGAGCAGGTGACCCAACCTGGGCCGGTAACAAGGGCCGTTCCATTATTGGCGCCATCAACTATCTCGCCCTCGTTAAGGAAGTGAATGCGTTCTCGTTCCTTCCAATGAACATTGCAGGAGATGATAAGAATGTGTTCCCCTACATCTCCGACAAGGCTGGTGGAGATAGACAACGGATAGATGTCTCCAAGACGGCTCAGTGGGAAGTGGTATTTGAGCACGCCGATTCTATTGGTCTCTTCCTTCACTTCAAGACCCAGGAAACGGAGAATGATCAGCTCTTGGACGGAGGAGCTCTTGGATTGGAACGTAAGCTCTACTACCGTGAGCTCATTGCTCGTTTTGGTCATCATTTGGCGCTGAATTGGAACTTGGGCGAGGAGAACTCCAACACTGACGAAGAGCGCACGATGTTCTCTGACTTTTTCAAGGCTGTGGATCCCTATGATTCACCGGTTGTTGTGCACACCTATCCGGGACAAAAAGAATTGGTTTACGCACCTCTTCTGGGTCACCCCACCTTTGATGGTGTCTCCCTCCAGACTGGTCCCAGCCTTGTCTTTTCAGATACGTTGGAGTGGAGAACACGCTCGGCTGCTGCAGGACGCAAGTGGATTTGTTCAAACGATGAACAAGCCCCTGCCAACGATGGTGTCGTTCCAGATGCTGATGATCCCGAGCATGATATCATTCGGAAGAATGTTCTTTGGGGGTAAGGAACATTGCATCACACTGTATCATTTTGTATGTCACTCCACTCACTCGATATTTCTCATCATGAACAGCAACATTATGGCCGGTGGAGCTGGTGTCGAGTACTACTTTGGTTACCAATTTGGCGATTCAGATTTGTCTCTGAATGATTTTAGGTCTCGCGACACCATGTGGGACTTGTCACGCTTTGCATTGCAGTTCTTTGCTCAGAACAGTGTTCCGTTTCAAACCATGGCAAATCGAAACGACTTGCTTTCATTTCCTGGTGGTTCTGAGTCGCCTTGGTGTTTGGCCAATGACGATGAGTATGTGGTTTATTTGAGAGACGGCAGCGTTTCCACCACTATTAATTTGCCGACTGGGGGATACACGATGGCATGGTTCGATCCTCGCCAGGGTGGTCCTTTGGGGAGCACCCTTACATTTTCCCATGATGCGAGCATACCCGGCGCCTTTGCGATCCCTTCGCCGCCCAATAGCGTCACCAGAGATTGGGCAGCACTGATTCGAAAGAACGCTTGAGAACACACACACAGACATGGTCGTATCGATCGAGAACGCTATCTTGTTGCCACGGGTTGTGTTTGCCATGCGTGATCACTCCGCTGCAAAGGGTCAGCCCAAACCAATAACTAGTCACCAGTTCTATCCAGCCAAGCAGAACCGCTCTGTGGCTTGATTGAGGTGGAAGAGAAGTTTGAAGTTGGTCTTGACGAGCACAGATTTCAGTACCGTAACACTTGTAACGGTAAATTACATGTAGCAGTAGTGTAGCTTGATACGTGCATAATCAACGTCAATGTATCACTGTGTGAAACATGCACAAGACTAACTGGTCTTGTTTCGCATCTCACAAATTAGTTTCACAAAGAGTTGACTATGGGAGACAGCAATGATAGCAACGACAGCGAAGACTGGGCATGTTGCAACGATTCGCAATCGCTCTTCATTCTTCTTTACGTGGCTTTTGCCGCGCTAACATTCGTCTTGGGCTACTCTCTTGTGATGAAGCCCATGCGTCTCATCACCACATTTCTGCACGAGCTTTCGCATGCTGTTGCTTGTTGGCTCACTTGTGGAGAAGTGATCCAGCTGCAAGTCTTTGATAATGAGGGAGGAGTCACTAAATTCATTGGTGGCTGTCGGTGCCTGATTGTCCCTGCGGGATACATCGGAGCAAGCTTGTTTGGCATGGTGTTTGTGATTCTTAGTGGTGGACGAATCACAGCCACTGTTGCTGCAGCAGTTTTCACATTTTCATTGTTGCTGGCCCTTTGCTATTCTCCGAACAGTACAATGGTGTATCTTTGCTTGGGCTACGCCGTCTTGACACTCGGATTCATCTTTGTGGATTGGTACTGGTACACCCCCATCCTTCAGTTTGTGATTCTGTGGTATGGTGTCTTTGTTGGAATGCATGCTATCGCTGATATATACTCGGATACGATTGCTCGAATCGTGAAAGGAAGCGACGCCTACGCTTGCAGTCAAGAAGTATGGCCTTGCTGCGCACCACGCTGCGTGGGCCTTCAATGGGCTCTGCTAGCAATTGTGTTTCAAGGGTTGGGAATTTGGATTGCCTTGGTCGAAATGAGTGATGCCTGTGACGAAAGTGGGTGGTTTGAATGCATCAAGTTAACGATAAACTTGGAGGACTTCGAAATGGGAGAAGATAGATGGGACTGGGATGGGTTTTGGGACTATGGTCCATGAAGCATGCGACCGCAATCATTGTTGACAGATTGATTCGGGTTGAAGAAGGAAAGCATTGGATTATGATACAAGCTGATGATCGCGTTTCGACGACCGAAGCCAGATCAAGAAGTGGTGGCACGTACTGACAATGTTGTATCCGAGTATATTCATATGGTTGTCTACGCAGTTGCTGTCGCAACAAAGTTGAAGTATGCAATCATCCAGCATATAAATACAAAAGTCTATCTTAGAGAGACCTGAGTTATCCAAAATCATGTACCACTCCGAATTCTTGGCTTCGTCGAAGCTCGTAAGGCAACTTGCCGAGCAGCATTAGCTGCCTCAGAAGAAGAGCCCAGATTATTCCATGGATTCGCTGGAAGCTGTTCCTTCAACTTCTTCGTCGACGAACAGCAAGGGGCTCAGACTTTTTGGCCAAGCAGTTGATAACTTTCTGAAAATCGGAGATAGAGCTGTCAGGGTCAAAGGAGGATCCAACTTGCTCGATACGACCCCAATCCTTCATGGCGACATTGCAGTAGCCGCCATAGTCCATCTTGCTGTTGTTCTTGGAAGTTTCCATTTTGTTCTAAAGTAAGGAGAGAAAGAGAGAGAGGTGTAGAATATTCTGATCTGCTTCTTCAGAACAAACAGTAGTCAAGATAATTATGACAACATGCAAGCGGATGAGGAAAGTGGAGAGAGTTTTAAAGCCCATCTTGGTGTCCGATGACCATCAAGTAATGTCACGCATTAATGCCCAATGACTGTGTCGAGCTTCCCTCGTACAACATTACTATACAAAATTGAGTGTGACCGGACCAGACATTGCAGCATCAGAAGGGATCGCTGGTTGGCCAGTAGCGTGCCAACGCCAGTAATAAGAAACTACATGGTGAGCGCACCAACTGGACAGCAGTCTTGAGAGAACCCCTCCTCCGAGAGAACCTGTATAATATCGCTCCAGGCGACAATGAACTCTAGTATTACCCTGCTAGTTTAAAACGCGAGCACCTGCGGCTCACAGATATCTGCCGCACGGCGTTCTACGAAGCACCTCGAAAGGGAATGGGAGCTTAGACTAAGCTAGGAGCAACAGCCACAACAGAGAAAGAGGAGAAACAGATAATACTCCCCGTACTGACATGGGGAAGACTATACCATTCCGAGTCTAGCAATGCAGGTGGTTTGGCCAACACCATGGCGCAACTCATCCACAGCCGCCACACTGACGAAAGCCAGCCACCTCGTTGACGGCCTTACTGTGGACTTTGAGTGTCACCCCACAGACAACGGAGGAAGCACCGAACTAATTCCAGCGGAACCTCCTGGCGAAACAGAATGGACAGAGCTTGCTCGAGCGCACATGGTACGAGCAATTCGTGTGCGGTCTTAGAAAGCACTTTGCGACACGAGCAATTGTCCGGGTGGAGAAAGGCACTTTGGCCAGCCAACTGGAGAAGACATGCACGTGTTACGATGAGCCGCATATGGCATACCACAGCTCTCACACAAGATCATGGTTGATGTCTAGCTGTGAGATGGTTTATTGCTCGTTTTTTAGTGTACATGTTAGAAATGACAATACCTAACCTAGCTGTTCTAGAACTTGAATAAAACCACAGGAATGTGTTCCTCTAATGTGAACCATCATCCCTGCATGAACCATCAATCAGATCATTAGAGTTATTGGTGGGAGTAGAAGTACCAAGTGTCTCTGTTAAACGGCCCGCGCAACTCAGGACGTCCATCTGCTTCAAGGTCGCGTGTCATCTAGCACTACTGCACTGCGAGTCGAGAATCTTGTTAAGTTCATATCTACCGATAGTCTTCGCGTCATGTATCACACAATCTCCACGGCCCATGAGTTCATTCAGAGATGAACCGGCGCACTAGAAGGGAGGAAGCTGAACTTCGTTACCCGTTCGTCTACGAAAGGCCAAATTAAACGGGCTGCTTTTGCAGCCTCCCACGTGTACGCCAACAACGTTTTGTACACGAACGGATGAACAAGACCAGCGTCCCGTCCCATGCCAAGGTGGAAGATGGCCGCACCAGAATACCCCTGAAATTTGTTGATGGAGAGAGAGTAGGCCACGCTGTCGTCAGAGGTTGAAATGACCCCTCCCTGTGTACTTGATTCTTTCCACGTACACGCGGTGGTCCGTCGGAGTATACACTAATGGATTAGACTACAGAGATTACTCGCCGTGAGTCGCTTTTTCTTCGAGACCTGGCTTTGCTGGTATAGAGCTGTCGGGCTTTTTGAATTTGAAATCTATATTAATCACCTGACAGTGAAAGGTACCATTCTTCTAGAAAGACACAACGTTGCGATACCTCTGGTTGTCACCTTGGTTAGATTGGGCCGCCAGAGACGCTCCAAATCCTGCGCAGAGCAAGGGGCCCACTTCTCTGTATGATATCACTATCTCTGCACTCTCTCAATGCAGTCAGTACTCTCTTGTCGCCAGCCCCCTCAACAATTTTGATACGGTTGGCATAAACGATAGCAAGGCTGGCGAGAGCACCGCACCCCATCTCTTGCACACCGATAGATCGTTCGTGACGCTTCATGGCAGCTAAGACGGTATCAATGCCATCCTCCGATGCAATCTCCATTGCATTGCTTTCGTCCAGAGCAAGATTCGCAATAGCACCGCACCCCCGTCGTTGGAGGCTGGACGACTCTGGGTTTCCTCGCATAGCATTCAAGATTGCGATCATACCACCCTCCGTTGCAATCTTGACTTGATTGGAAGCATTGCTTGACGCAAGATTCTGAAAAGCACAACATCCATATTCTTGGACGAGAGGGGAATCTGGGTGCCGTTTCATGGCTAATAAAATGGCGGCGATTCCACCTTCTGTAGCAATCTGGCTTCTATTCGGTGGAGAGTCGCAAGCGAGATTACCTAGAGCACAACATCCGCATTTTTGGACAAGGGAGGATCCTTCATGCCGTCGCATGCCATTAAGGATAGTGCCTATGCCACCCTCTGCTGCAATCTTAAGTCTGTTGGCAGAATTTTCGTAAGCAAGAGATACCAGAGAGCTGCAACCCCTCCGTTGGACCGAGAAGTGTCCTTCGTGGAGTTGCATGCCGTTGATGATGGCGCCTATGGCACCCTCCGACGCAATCATCGCAGCATTCGCTGAGGATTGTGAAGCAAGATGATAGAAAGAGCGACATGCCCATGCTTGGACAGAGGAAGATCCTTGGTGGCGATGCATCGCCGCCACTATCTCCCCAATACCGCCATGCCTTGCAATTGCTCCTTCTGCGCAGTTCTCTGTGAATTTGCAGACCTTCTTCAGAATTGAAACGATGAGCAGAGGAGATCCTCCGTCACTTGCCAAATTTTGGATGTGTAACTGTGTAACGGCGGCCAAGGCTTTCATGTCTGGAATCTTATCCTCCTGATCCGTAGTTATCCACACACGGTGAGGAACTTGGGAAACGATCGGAAGAGGTATTATGGTAGGCACTTCAAACGACTCTTGTTCGTTGGGTCCCTCAACAGACAATTTGGGCTTCTTGGCGAGCCGTGTTTGTAGGTCTTCAATTTGAGTTTGGTACTTTTGAGCCACACTTTCAGATTCACGTAAGCGCTTGTTCAATACGTCGAGCTCATCGGCGTGGGTTTTCCTCGTTTCAGCCAGTGCTGCGATCGCATCCTTGCACGTTTGTTCCGGAGTGTGGCCTTCGTCTTGAATCAACGATGAAGCCACAGGGAGTGCAAGCATATTCCCCATCAGAGCATATGTCAGTCCTTGAAGATAATCTTCAATGATATTTGTTTATTGCAATGAAACCAGTCTAGGTCTCTAGTAGGCTCTATCATTCATCATTGATGAATCTGTCCATCAGATCAATATCCGTTCAAACACTACATGTCTCCGAAAGTCGGTAACCTACGGTTATCATCTCTATAGTGAGTTTCTAACTGCACGTTACTGTCTGTACCTGCGTGGAAGATGGTCTTTGCTAAAGAATGTTCTTCGTTCTCTAGTAATACTATCGCAGCATCTGAGTAATAGGGAAATCGCTAACCGTGTTACGCTTTCGTGTTACGCTTTAAAAAAGAAATCGGAGGATTCTTCCAGCTGATAAAAAAGGTAGAGACCCACGGCTCGGATGTCTATTGATTGAAAGTCCGTCGACTCTGGCATGATTGGCCTTCCATACGTGATAAAGAGGGTGGAGTCTCGGTTGAACTAATTATCTTGACTTGGGCGGTCGTACTCCCAACTTTTGCCAACTTTTGTCTCCTTTGGCATTCTTGTAGGCACCTGATCATGACGCAGGCCATTCTGATGTGCACCATCTCGTGCGGGGTACACAGTTGATACACCCAGACTTCCGCCAGCTTCTGTTCCAGCCCAGAAGGCCAGCAGCAGCATTTCTCGTAGTGCCACTTTAGTACCATTCACAGTTTGGACCTTCGGTACCCATTGACGCCACATCTCAGCCCACCTAGTGGATCCCCAGTGGCCTCAAGGTTGCCAGTAGTAGCTGACTAATCCTGAATGGAAGACGTTGTCAGTGGGCCTGTTCCCTGTATAAACAAGGTTCTTCTAGATGCAATCCCGATGCTTTCCGTGAGACGTAGCATGGTCAGTTGTATTCAAACACGGGTTCTACTTCAATGCACTATATGGAACTATATATAAGGAGGCAAGATGCTTCTCCGTCAACAAATTTGTGTCCCGACCTTACTAATCCTCGGAGCCATCAGACTCCTCCTCGATAGAGCGATTCCCACCATTTGACACACGCCGGTCCGCGGCTTCACCTGGACCACCAACAAGGATATCCACGCGCATGGGTCGGAGACGACGAACATCGCCTTCAGCTGCACCTTGAGCGCCAGCAAGGCGGTTCACAGCGGCGGCTGCATTTGGACCAACAACAGGGATAGCCACCACTCTCGTTGCTTCGAGACGAGGAAAAATACGCATGACTGCAGTACAACCAGCAATCCCTATAGGACCATCATGAGCACCACGACCAGCACGACCACCAGGAGCACCACGTGCACCACGACCACCACGAGCAACAAGAGCAGGACGACGAGCACCAAGCATATCAGGAACATGGAATACACTGTGTGGTATTAGTGGCGCGCGAGAATGAGCTGTCACTGGAATGAAAACCCCTTGGATACGCGCGAGAGCGTATAGACGGTGGATGGAAGCCTGCCAAAGAGGTGGGATGGATTGAGAGTCTCGAAGAAAACCCTCACCGCGAAGCCGAATAACATCTTGGAGCACATTCATCTGATTGAGGAATTGCTGTCCAGGACGGGTGATGAGACACTCCAAGAATTGGTCAACATAGTTGTTGAGGGTCAACTCAAATAGAATGCGTTGAAATGTATCGTTCTTGTCCGCCATTATTTCGTCTGTCGTAAGAGTGTGTGAGGACACGGTCGGGTCTTCATGGCATGTATAGATAATACAACTTACAGGGTGTCGAGACAGCGGTAAAGAGAAAGTCGTGGTGGGTCGAACGAAACAATAGAACGAAGCAACAGATTGTGTGAACTCAAATTTATTCCAACTTGAGATCCAAGACTCAAAAATGCAACCGCCGTTTTCAATCTCGCTGCGTGGATTGTGAAGAGAAAAAGACGTGTGACTGTCCCGCTCTACTAGACATTCAAAGACTTCACCAGAGCATTTCAGGATCTTTCGCCGCATCATCGTCTTCAGATTCATCGTAACTGATCGTGCCTGTGTACACAGCTAATATAGTACCTATTCCAAGACACTTTTGTCAATTAGTCCCGTCGCGGATTGTCGGCACCAAGATGGTGTAGAGGCGAAGGTCCAGCTTGATCGCTGGGATACCACAGTTCCGAGGAGGCAATGCCCCTTCAGACCCGATTGAAACAGCAGAATACTTAGGGAATCAGATTGGTCGCTCTGTGTAGTTTATCCATTCAAAGTCTCGGCAGTTGAAGGCTGGAGTGTGTTGTGAACGTGAACCTGCCTCTTGGCCACATCTTGACGTGTCATTCTGATAGACCATGCTCACAGGGAGGCTCCATTTATTGTTCACGACGACGACAACGCTGAGCATAGGCGTTTTGCTCATCAATAAAAGGCCTGCGTGCCGTCGTTCCTATAATCCTTGGCATCTTCCAGAGGCAGGCTGCACCAAGATTTCACACTTGAAATCGGGATACTGGATGCTGATCATGGGTGTACTATTGCACCAGGCATCGTTCACATTTAATGGAGCAATGAGCATTACCCATGTTCTACGCAGGAAGGTGAGCTATCAACAACTACCAGCAAGATAGGAAGTTTACAGAGAAAATATCTCCTATAAAATCAATTTTGGAACGCACATGAAAAACATCTGGGGTGTAGTGTCGTCTTTTACTCCTTCTCCTCCTCTTCCGCCAAAAACTTGGCGCGGTCGAGCACTAGACCGCCTCCCAAAGCATCTGCCGGAATCATACTCTCCGTGATGCCATACGGAGCAAGTTTGTCGACCAGTTTCTGCCCCGTACCAGTGTGCAGCTTCACTCTCGTTTGCAATTCTCCAAAGAACAAACGACCCACGTTGAAGATACAGAGCATGGCCAAGTCAACGTCACAAAAGTGAATATGCGCCATGTGAGCAGGAGAGCAATGACGAGACATCTCTCCCATAATTTTGATCAGTTTGGGATTCATTTGCGAAGGACTGGCAGCCCGTGCAAGAAGGACGTAACTCTCAATGTTTGGCTCAAGTTCAAAGCGTCGGCCAAAAACATAGAGCAAGGATCGAAAGCTAAGCAAATGGTCCGTAGCACTGGGTTGATTGCGAAAGTCTAGAAAGAAAACGTGTTGGCCATCCTTGTCCTTCATTCCAGTATCACTTACAAACGGAGCCTTTAGGGCTTCAAGATCATCGCGAAGTGCCCCCGTTTGCGTCATGGGTAGAAAGGCCTTCTCTTCGCCAAAGACTTTGACCAGTAGGTCCCAATAGTTGCAGCAACGAATCGCTGCTTTATCAGCATCCATTTCTTCCCGGCGAAGGTAACGAATCTTCATGGCTTCATATTTTGTAGGGTGCCTTTCCTTGGCTGTCATTGCATTTTCTTTGACAGCCGCCTCGATCTCTTCCATAGCTTTGTCGAAAGACTCCAACGCTTTCGCTTCTTCTTGTGGTGATGCCTGTTCTTGTTCGTCTGCAAATTCGTCTTGAAACGCCTTCAAACTGCCACGAAGAGTCGCTCCAACCTCAGCTATAGATGCACTACGTCCATAGGATTTGCTCAGCTTCTTTTGTTCGTCTTGCAAATCATCAGCCGTGATGGTGCCGCTTCTTTCCTGGAAGCCACGAAACATACTTTTCATCCTCTCATCGTTTTCGTTCGTCTTGACGAGAAATAGAAACTCTTGCAAGTCGAGCGCTTGCTCCTGCTCAGTCTTTGCTCCTCGTCCCTCGCTGACAGAATCAATCATGCGGATAATGGACGATTGTCGGCGTTTCTGGCCAAATCCTTCAAAGGCGGACTTGAGTTCATTTGCATCGATTTTCCCATCTCCGTTCTCGTCAAAGGCTTCGAATGCTCTTTCAAACAACGCTTTCTCTTCGTCAGAGATGTTCAATTCTTCCATTCTTTGTTCTTTGTGTCAAGAATGAGTCGTCAGATCAACACAGTTCTTGGCGATACGTACAGTACGATGCTATCAATCACTTCAAAGATCTTACGATGATTACAGTGTCAAGTTCTCATACTGTAGGCGTCCACGTCTGGAGAACAATTGTATCTGGAACATCTGCCACGACCTCTCATGCCGGCGGCAAGTTTGTCGGCGGCAAGTTTTGTAGATTGGGAACTACAGTATTTTGCGCGCGTGCTGCTTGCGCGTACCAGGTACTAATAGGCTAACTTTTATCTGCATGCATCCATCTAACATGTCTGTCTTTGCAAAAAATCTACAACGTACGTCAAGGGGGACCAGCTCGTTCTTGACTGTCGTCACGCCGCCGGTGGTGAGTCTATGTTTTATAGTCGCAGCATGGACTGACGACAGCCAATTGTGCTGGTGCAGGGAGGAGGGAGACGAGTTGATTCTCATCATCATCAACACCTTTTCGTCTTGATGAGAGAGAGAGCGTGTGGCTTGGAAGAACTTTGACGAAAAGCTGGGACATTGGTGCCTACCTGACATGGTATCGAAACGATGCCTTCCAGTACTAGATGGGGCGACGACTAGCACGTGGTCGCCCGTCGAGAAGAACTACTTCTGGTTGGATTCAAAAGCAGACGCCGAACCCCGGTGGCGGACACAAGATCATTTCGCGCAAGGTTCCCCCTCAAGGATGCTTCAATTTTCATATCATTCTTTAGAGCTCTATCTACACCCAAGAAAGGCTTGTCGCCCTTGACACGCCCCCGGTCGAGGGTGGTGGTGGTGGTGGCAATGTGGTTCTAGTCTCTGGGGATTTATTTGCCTCCAGAACTTCTCGCCCAAATAAATCGGACGAGTACTTGTTGGTCTGATTGGTGATAGTAGGTTCATGATGTGTGGATGGCAGGATTCATTCCTCAAGCCACACAATATATTGGTAGTGGCTGGTACTACAGCGCATCCAAGCCGGGCCAAAGAAGGAAGAAGTGAAGGAGAAAGTACTTCTTGGTTGTGACTAGTATGACCATGTTGCTATTCCCGTTCATGGTGTGAGCCATCCATGTATTGGTGGAGCGACCAAAAAGTAAGAGAAGGCAGTCAATGGATTGAAAGACGAATTTGAGGACAATTAGTAGAAGACTTCAGAACCAAGCCTCAATAATCCTGTGCACCTACTTCATGCCTTTTTAAAGTAGTATAAGCCACGATGAGGCTCAACAACAAGCCTTCCCAAGCATCTTCCATTCCTACGAGCAGCGTATCCATATTATGTATAGCTTTTATTTTATCACCACACGTTTTATTTTCACAAGCTTTTAATGCCAAATTTGCATATTCCTTAGCCTGTCCTAAATCACTACCTACCCACAATAATGTATCGGATAAGTATAAATACAAGTCAACCTTTTCTTCCCATG
>JAVCKV010378603.1:0-11448 GCA_032274145.1 Herpochondria borealis | reverse complement strand
CTATTCGGCACGGTCGGGACAGTGCCGAGGTCTCTGGCTTGATTTTGGTGACGCATTTGGGGGCGATTATTTATTTGCCAATTTTGTTGGGATTTTTATTGGCTTAAAGCGCGCAGCCTACTCTCAAAAATCGCCCGCTCATGGTAACAGCCATAAAATACGCGTTTACCGGTGTAAGCCATGCGTCCATGCAGGCAGCGCCAGTTGTCAAAAATCATGGCCATGCCGGGGCGCAACGGTATTTTCACCCAGTGATGTTCATCATTGACCCGGCGGTTAAATTCACTGTAGGCGGCGTAGAATGTTTGCATAGTTTCCGGGTCAAGCTGAAACGGTGCGCGGTCGTAGTTGTTAAAGCTAACTTGTTGCAGGCTGCCATCCATGTTTAGCATGAACGGCGGGCGCTCAGTCTGTAAATGCACGCCCGGTTCGATGTATCGTCCGGGTACGTTGACTTCGGTCAGGGTGCGGAAGTGTTCGGGGCATTCCTGCCGCATGCTTTCAGCAATCGCAAAGCCATCGACCAGTATGCTTTCGCCGCCGCTACCGTCAAATTCCATGCAGTTAAACATTTGCAGGCCCGGTGCGCAGTGGTAGTAGGTGCCGTCGGTGTGTGGCGCGAGGAAGGTCTTAGTGTAGGCGCTGTCTTCGTGTTCGTTGAGTTCGGCGGCGAGCGGCCAGTATTGGCCGAAGATGGTTTGTAAACCGGGAGCAAGGCGTTCGGCTAAGGCTATTGTGCCGACCTCATCGGCCTGTGTGTTAGTAACGATGGCGAAGCCCCAGCGGTTAATCAGTTGCAGCCACTCAGCGGTTCCCGCATCAGAATCCATGATGGTTGTGTAGTCGATTTGTGGGTATTGTGCGGGCATAGCTGTGGCGTGCCAGAGGTGCTTTGGCTCATGGTCAACCGGGGTGAGTTTAACTTTGTGCTGTATGACTTCAGCCAGAAGCTGGCTGCTGATCTCGCTGATTGAATGATCGGGCCATTGGATGCTGATGCTGGAGCCATTGGTGTCGATGTGTACGGATTCCGGTTGGATTTCCGGGTTAATGCTAAAGGTGTCGGTTTCGCGCTGCAATGTATCAGGATGCAGACTGGTGGCATCTTCACCATGGTCTTTCAGCCAAAACCAGCTGTGCTCTGAGGTGCTGCCATCCTGCCAGTGGGCGGTGAGATTTGCTGATGTCTGGCTGATGTGGCTAATGCTTTTGCGCGTTGGATTTTGTTGTTGGTTTGACATAGGTTTATTTCCTACTAATTTTTATATGTGGCTGTGTCGAGATGAAAGTCTGGTATGACATAGCCGTCGTTATGGTATTGCGCGATTTGTTGGCTGTTTAACATTGAGCTTTTTCCTTACAGCTGATTAAGCCTGACGTTTGTAGCCTCCGTTTGACAGGTTTTTTCCTGCTGCGAACCCTTAGCAGGATGACAAAGATACCGCCCCATAACAAGCTGCTGAGTGAGACAACACCGCCACCGCCACGACTAACATCACCACCAACATCGCTATTGTCACCATCACCACCAATATCGTTATTGTCGGCAGTATTTTTTTCTGTATCAATAGGTGCCTGTGGTTCGGGAACGGTTGGGGAATCGGCAATATGCGGCGTTGTCCCGGATAAAGCGAAAAAGGCATTGTTGCTGCATTTCACCCGAATATGTTGTGCGGCTTCATTAAGCTGCACTAAATCGCCGCCATCGTTAAGGGTATTCCGGATCAGGTCGGTGAATGTTGCTCCCTGATCATTGGTATAAGCAATATCAACGTGGGAACAGTTGATAGGCGGTTGATTGGTGTAGGCGACTCTCCAGTGGACGGCATGCCGACCGGCATTTAGGCCACTCGTGGGGTAAGAAATGCGAAAATCAGCGCCGGTATCAAACACGGTTATCTTGATATCATCACTGCTAACTGCCCCCTGACCATCGCGGGCGCTGAGGCGAAAATTCAGGTCGCGACTGGAATGGGGTAGGCTTTCACCGCTACTTACCGTCTGGTCTTTGCTTAACAATCCGGGTATATCGGGCACATAGCGTACAGCAGTATTGCTTAGCGGGCTGCTTTTGATTAACGCATTATCTATCATGTCAGTGCCTATTGGTGAAGCAGCGCCGGTATCGGTTTGATCCCAGCTGTACAGTAATTTGTCGCCATCATAATCGCGGGCTAATCCGTTGAGAATAAAGGGTGTCCGAGCTGGAATGGTGTAATCCGCACTGGCGGTAACAACAGGCGGGGTATTAGTCAGCGCTACCCTGGTTGCACAAGTTGCCGCAGATGCTTTAGCAATGGTCTGTTGAATTTGGCTCACTGAGCCGCTATGAAACTGAGGGATGGCCTGTTGTTCGGTATTATCGCTGTCACACAGGCCAGCATAGCTCATAATTGTGCTGCCACTACCTGGCTCAAAGGCAGTTTTAGCCACACGTCTGCTGCCTCCACAAGCCTTTAGCGTGCTGTTGAAGGTATGCGTCGCACCTAATTGATGGCCTAACTCATGGGCCACATAGTCAACATTAAAACGGTCTTCTGTTAAGTCACTTGCCGCGCTGTAACCTTGAGCTTTTTTACCATCCTTGCACAATGAGGCCAAATTAGCGGCACCCGCGCCGCGTAGTGAAGTGCTGAACACATGTCCAATGTCGTAGTGATCTCTGCCAATGAGTTCATCGAGTATCTGTTGATTCTGTTCAACAATGGCGAGAGGTGAAACCGTATCAAATAGATCGCTCGCCGGATCAGAGAATACGATCTCAGTACCACTGATGAGTTGCAGTGTAATACCGAGTTCCCTTTCATAAATTTCGTTGATACGGTTGACGGTGGAAACGATTGCACCATAGGCCAGTAGCGCAGAACCACCGAATTGGCTGGTGTATTCGCTGGTAGCAGAAATCGCCAGGTCATAGCTCAATAGAGCTGTGCCTGTACGCTGAGCATAGTGGGCTGTCGTGTCGTGTTGCAACTTGTCTGTTATGGGAGGAAATTGCTGCTGGGGTACTGTTACCTGTATGGCTGGTGCGTTGTGTACGTCGCAATTAAATGCCTGTTGTTGCTGTTGATCATTCTGGCGCTTATAGCTGGAATAAAGCTGCTCGTCTTGCTGTAATTGATTTGGAGCTTGATTTCGAGCTGGCTCTATTAGCCACTGGGCACCATTATTGCCTTGCAACAGAATATGCAAACCGCCGGGTGTGAGTTCAGCACGCCCCGAAATAATGCTGGGGTGGGTACTGTGGATGCGCCAGGTTCTTAGGGTGGGATAACGTTGTTGTAATGTTACTGAGAGGGTGCTGGTCGGCTGCAGTTCAACGCTGGCGTTGCTGCCATCTGGTAAAGGTACTTCTATTATCAATTGAGATTGATCGGCTGTGATTTTAGCTTGTATCAGGTGGTGTAAATGCCCGGTGTTAAGTAACAGGGTGCGGCGCTGTGTTGTATTTGAATTTTTATGCGCGAAGCGAGCAGGGTGATCTGCTGCAATATCCTGCCATAAAGCTGTACCTGTTTGTTGGCCGTGTAAGAAATGTTTATTCGCCTGGGCAGCGGGGGTGCAAAATAACAGCAGTAGAATATTAAGCAATAAATAGCAATAAATTTTCATTATGGGTTCAAACAGTATGTTTAAACTAATGAATTGCAGAGTGTATGCCACTATTTATAAGCTGCTATAAATTATTTAATTTATCAGTAATTTAAAGGTCGTTTATGGGGCTTTGAAGCGTTGATTCGATTGAAATTTGATCGGCAAAGTTGGGCTTTTTGTGGGGAATCCACAGCGATAACGTAGAAAGCCTGCAAAGATCTGTTGGTTTCCTGCATTTGAGAGGGCGTGGTAAAGGCCGGGCTTCGGCCCCGCTCAGCCAACTACAGATTGTGCCACTGTTCTTGCCCGCGCCCTGAGCGGGGTCGAAGGGCGAAACAAATTCCTCTTGCTGGACAACGCGCGGGCAATTAAGCGGAGCTATCCGCATCCAGGTCATATTTCTGGATACGGTAGCTGAGCTGTCTGAAGGTCATACCGAGTATTCTGGCGGCCCGTGTGCGATTCCAGCGGGTGTAATCTAGCGCCCGTGCGACCAGATCACGTTCCGCATCAGCATCTTCAGGGTTCCAAACATCATTGGGCAGATGCTGATCTTCCGGCAAATTAGGGGGCATACCGAACATACCGTCGCTGCCCTGTGACTGTGAGCCTGCTGTTGCCTGCTCTGGTGTATGTGTATGAGGAGCAGGCGTTACGCTGGCCTGAATCCGTCGGATCTGGAGGTCATCGTGGTCTATTTCATCTGTTTCACAGAGCGTGTAGGCGCGTTCAAGAATATTCTCAAGTTCGCGCACATTACCGGGAAAGCTGTAGTTCAGCAGACGCTGGCGTGCTGCTTCGGTAAGGCAGCTAACCGGTAGCTGCCATTGGTGGGCAATCTTCTGTAGAAAGAAATCAGCCAGTAACAGCACATCGTCCCCACGCTCACGCAGCGGAGGCACATCGAGCTGAATGACATTAAGGCGGTAGTATAAATCTTGTCGAAAGCGCCCTTGTAAAACTTCCGTTTCCAGCGATTTATGGGTTGCACTGAGAATACGTATATCAACTGGGCTTTCTGTCGTTTCGCCAACCGGTTTGATGGCGCTTTCCTGGATGGCGCGTAGTAGCTTGACCTGCATCGACAGCGGTAAGTCAGCCACTTCATCCAAAAACAAGGTGCCACCATCAGCTGCCTGAAACAAGCCTTGTTTATCGGTATTAGCCCCGGTGAAACTGCCTTTTTTATGACCGAAAAATTCGCTTTCCATTAAATTTTCCGGAATAGCACCACAGTTCACCGGAATAAAGGCGGCGTTACCGCGCTTGCCCTGATGGTGAATTTCATAAGCGACCAGCTCTTTGCCACTGCCCGATTCACCCTGGATATAAACCGGGGCTTTACTGCGGGCTAGCTTTTGAATGGTGCGCTTTAGTGTCTGCATGGCGCTAGACTGGCCAATAATACGCTCTGCTGCCGCTGTTTGTTGTTCTGCTTTGCTTTGTGTGTGTGGCGGGGAGTCTTCTTGTTCCATGCGCTGGGACAGTGTTTTTAGCCAAGCTGGCGTGGCGGGTTTCTGTGTGTAGTCATAAGCGCCTGCCTGTATTGCCGCGACGATGTTTGCCGTGCTGCCGTCCTGGGAAACGATGATGATGGGAAGAGTCGGTTTTTCTGCTTGCAGGGCGGTAATTAGCGCTGGCCCCCTATTATCAGCCAGCTGTATTTCGCTTATGCACAAAGAGATCGCTGGTTGCGCCTGTTGTAGTATCAGCAGCGCTTCTTCCAGGGTAGACGCTGTTCGCGTGTCCGCCCCCATGCGCAGCAGGTTTAGCTCCAGTGTCTCCCGTGCAGATATGTCGCCATCAATTATTAATATATTATGTTGCATGACTTCGACAGCCTTTGACTATTATTTCGCCTTTATTAAGAATAGCTAATGTTTTCAGATGCGACATGAACAGCGTAGAAAAGTGTTTGTCGGCTGGGATTCCTGCTAACTTCTGTTTAGGCGACTGGTCATGATAGGTGTATTTATTGTAGCCAGTCGGCTTATCCCCTTTGGAAAGGAGTAATTATGAAATACATGCGGTTCTTGTTATTGATTGGCGTTTGTCTGGTTATGACGAATGCGAGCGCGGAAGGCCGGGCGTTTGTTAGTTATTTAGGTGCACAAAACGCTGCTGAGGCGGCTATTGCCAAACAGTTACAGGCCGCGACGGACATTCCGGATGTAATGGCAATTATTAATGAGAATTTTCGGCTGGAAGACGATTTGGAATTTGTTCTTGGTGCTGAGGACGGGCCGTTGTATGACCCCGGTATTAATAAAATCTGGATTCCCTATGCGTTTATTCAAGAGGTGAAAGCGCGCTTTGTGGCAGCAGACTACGCAGAAAGTGGCGTGAGCGCAGATGATGCGACGATGGATTCGCTGCTGCACACCCTGTTTCATGAATTGGCGCATGCGCTGATTAATTTGTATGAGCTGCCGGTGCTGGGTAAAGAAGAGGACGCAGCGGATGCACTGGCGACGGTACTGCTGATCCGCTTTTTTGATCAGGGCCAGGAGCTTGCGATTAGTGCCGCCGACTTATTCGACCTGGAAAGTGAGGATAGTGAGGAAGAGCTGAACGCGGCGAGCTTCTGGGGTGAACACAGTCTGGATTCACAACGTTATTTCAGCACGCTATGCCATGTTTACGGCAGCGCGCCGGAAAAGTATAAGCGCTTATTGAAAGAAAGTGAGTTTTCCGAGGATCGGGCCGAAGCTTGTATTGAAGAATATGAGAACTTGTTGAGTAGCTGGCTGGCACTATTGGAACCGCATATGAAGGATGATTGAACAAACTATTTACGGAGTAATGAATAATGACAGAGAAACAACGTGTTGGTCTGATTGGTGCTGGCTTAATGGGGCACGGTATCGGGAAAAATATCCTCAAGCACGGTTACACACTCAGCGTATTGGCGCATAAAAACCGCCAGCCGATTGATAGTTTGGTTGGCCTTGGTGCGAGCGAAGTGAATTCAGCTGAGGCGGTGGCCGCCGCTTCGGACATTGTCATTCTATGTGTCACCGGTAGCCCGCAGGTGGAAGCGGTTGTGTTTAGTGAAAACGGCCTGCTTAAAGGCATGCACGAGGGCATGGTGATTGTGGATTGTTCTACCGCTGAGCCATCATCAACGGCCAAAGTCGCAGTGGCGGTGGCCGAGGCGGGAGGTCGTTTTGTTGATGCGCCGATGGTACGTACGCCGAAAGAAGCGGAAGCAGGCAAGCTGGCATTAATGACCGGTGGCGATAAGGCGACGCTGGCAGAAATTAATCCGGTATTGGAATGTTTTGCCGATACGCTGGTTTATGCCGGTGATGTGGGCGCGGCGCATAAGCTCAAGCTGATCAATAACTTTATTGGCCTGGGTGCAGCGGCAGTGGCCGCCGAAGGTATCGCCGCAGCGGCCAAAGGTGGGGTTGAAATGTCGGCGCTGCGTGAAGTGGTAGAAGCGGGTGGTTCCAACTCGGTGATGTTTGGACGTTTAATGACGGTGTTGCTGGAAGGCGATGAGTCGGTGTTTAAGTTTGCGATTAGCAATGCGCAGAAAGACTTGCGCTATTACACCACGATGACGCAGGAAGAACCGGTGACGTCGTTTATCGCGGAGAGCGTGCATCAGACGTATGTGCTGGCGAGGAATTTGGGTTATGGCGAGCAGTATGTACCGAAGTTAGTGGATATGCTGGCGCAGATTAATCCGCCGTCGGATAAGGGGTGATTTAGTGGGTGTTAATCAGCCCGGCAGCAAATAATCGGGACTAATCATTTTGCTTTACACCTTCGGTGCTCCCCCTCATCCCAACCCCCCCCACTGGGGCATAGGTATCTACACAAATATTTAGCCGTGGGAATCTGACACATTGAAGTTCTTGCTACTACTGTTAAACCCCTCCCGACCTCCCCTTATCAAGGGAGGAGACAAGACGCTTTCCCCAAACACTGGTGCGAAGCGAGGTTAAGCTCCCTCCCTTGATAAGGGGAGGGCTGGGGTGGGGTTTAACACCAATTCAGTAACAATGAAAATTTGTGTAGATACCTATGCAACTGGGGCGAGGGGCTAAAGCTTTGCTCCCTCTCGCCTTATCAGGGGGGTGAGGGCTGGCACAATGGTAAAGCTGAAAATGTGGTTTTTGATCAATTCCAAACAATCAATGTCTGGCTGAATTCTTTAGCGTAGAGCTACACTTCAATAATGGTTACGCCACTGCTGTATTTTCATTTTCAGGGTGACGCCGTGTCGTTCCAGTAATGAAGCTGAAACAATAGTCAGCGCCCCGGTGATGGCAAGACTGCCCCAGCTGTAGGCACGTATCAGGTCAACGATCTGCTCGCCGTTGATAAGAAAAATGCTGGCGACAGCGGCGATGCCGGGGAGCAATAACCACTGCTGTTTATGGAACCAGCTGTAGGCGATAATCATCAGGCCAACTACGAGACTTAACAAGGTTGCCGCGCCAGATGGCATGATGATCATGTGCAAGATGACGCTGGCAGCCATAACAATCGCCGTTAGCATACTGATGACATTGCGTAATGCGGCTGTTTGTATCCGGGTTTTCAGCTCATGGTTGAGAATAGCCAGCACTGTTACGAATGCGGCAAGCTGCAGCGTGGTTGATAAATACATTCCAGCCAGGTCGCTGACGCCAATCGCTACGCCAAAGCTGCTGATGTGGGCTAAGATATTGGCAGCGTTCGCCAGGGCGCTATTGTGTTTAGGTTGGGCTGTGAACTGTAATGACAGAGAACGCAGGCTTAAAAAGATAACGAGTGAAATACTCAGCAATAGTGTGCTATCCAGTGTATACCACATGGCCGAACGCAGCAGTAAGATGAGCAATGGCACAAACAGCAGCGCTTTAACAAAGTGGCCGCCCGGTGTATTTAGCTGCTTATGCCCGGCACAGATTTTCTTAAGTAACCAGGGTAGAGCGAGCAAGCCGACGAGGGCAATAGCGCCGGTGGTTAATGAGTCACGTACCGGTAACAGCAGTAAGGCATTTAAGGTCAGATAAAGCGCGCTCAGCGGGATGGCAACCGGTCTGGCGGTAATCATAAAGCCAAACAGGGTGGCCGGTAGCAACACCAGCGCCGCCGCAGCCATCGCAAAGATAATCGACTGATCGCTCTGCACCATCCAGGTCGCGTATTCCGGGTAGGTCGTCATTAAGCCATCCCACTGCACGGTCGAATACACCAACGCGCCGAGAATGGTGAAATTGACCACGACCGAGATGAGACTCAGGTTGAAAAAGACGCGTGCGCCCTTGTTTTCTTTGAGCAGGAAGCTAAGCGCCAGACCGCCGCCTGCCATGAGGACTGTTTGTATGAGTAGCAGGAAATAACGATTAACATCGCTGCCCTGCTGCCAGTCTTGCAGTAGAAATAATGACATGGAAGCTACCATGATCAATGCGCCGAGCATGCGTAGTATCTCTGCTACGCTGGCCATTTCCCGAATGTTTTGTGTGATGCTTTTTAGTAGCCCGACGCTTGCCTGTGGGGTAGGCATGACGGGAGTTATCGAATCGGTCACTTCAGTTTGTACGTCTTCTATAGTTATGTCAGCGGTCAGATTAGTCATGAGTTTGCTCCCCGGTTTTGACTGAAGCCTGCTGTTGCAGCATGCTATCCAGCTGTGTGTTTAGTGTCTCCTGCTGTTCCTGTGCCAGAAATTCTGCTGCCAGCGCGTCTTGCTGGGTGCCCTGATAATTGGTTGGGTCATTCACCGCCTCGTGGCTCAGTTCATTAACCATGACGTTTTCTTCCCAGCGATTGAATACGGCGTCTACTTCATCTTGTGAAGTGGTATTGATTTGACGGGTGATGCGCTCAACTTCTGCCTGGCTGCTGCGGTTGCGTAATTGGGTTTGCTGTTGTTTAACGGCTGCCAGCTGGTTTTGCATTTGTAGTAACCGCGCCTGCATGTCCTGCTTGAGTTTTTCTTGTTCCTGCTGTTGCGTATCGAGGCTTTTGAGCTGTGCTGCGCAGTGGTTACGGCGTTGCAGGCAGGCCAGTGCCTTAGTGCGGTCACTCTGCGCTACCTCAGTGGCTCGCCGTTCCCAGTTATCCAAGTCCTGTTGTAACAGGTGTATTTGTTGTTGCAGCTGCGTGCCTGCTTTTTCGATTTTATTCACTTCCAGTTTGCTGCGGGCGATGTGGCGGTTCATATCGGTAATTTTGGCGGACACCAGCGCATCGTGATCTTCTAGTCTGGAGACGGTTTTATCGACGGTACTCACCAGAGAAAGCGTGGCACGTTTAAAGAGATTCATAAGCTTGTCCTTCGTGTTATTGGGAGTGTGTCCACTATGCAACTGAAGGCGGAAAAACAGTATTTCTTTGGCAGGTGTGCAATAATCCTAATCTCATAGTTCAATAAAATTATACTTTTAATCGCTTATGGCAAATTCCACTCAGTTGGTTGACCTGATCAAGCAACAGCTACGTATTCAGGGTATTAATTACCGCACACTGGCGCAGTCCCTGAATTTATCCGAGTCGGCGATCAAGCAAATGTTTGCTGCTGGCAATATGTCGCTAAAACGGCTGGATGCTATTTGTGAAGTGTTGAAGCTTGATCTGACCGACCTGCTGGAAAAGCTGCAGGACGATGTGCCCAAGCTGGATGCGTTGACCTATAACCAGGAAAAAGAATTGATCGGCGATCCGAAGCTGCTGTTAGTGGCTTATGGTTTGATTAATTACTGGACTGTGCAGGACATACTGGAGCGCTATACGTTCAACGAGCTTGAGGTGGTGCAGTATTTGGTCAAGCTCGATAAGATGAAAATTATTGAGCTGCTGCCGGAAAACCGGGTGCGCCTGTTAGTAAGCAGCCATTTTCAATGGATAGTGCGCGGCCCGATTGAGCAGTTCTTTCGTCAATATGCGCAGCAGGAATTTTTACAGGCACAGTTTAGTGATGATGGTTGTATTAATATTGTGCGTAATGCAGACATAACCTTGCAGGCAAGGATGCAAGTGGTCGAACGGCTAAAAATGGCGGAGCGATTATTTGATGACTTGCATCGACAAGACAAGAAAATACCGTCCACCGGGAAGCAGGGCACCACGATGGTGCTGGCGATTCGGGACTGGGAATTTTCGGCCTTTACGGCTTTGGAACGGAGTTAGTGACTATGCAATGGCAATCAGAGTGGCAGTGTGCGTTATTTGATCTGGACGGGACGCTGGTGGCGAGTGAGCAGTTGAACTGCCAGGTTTATCCTGAGCTGGTGCCGGAGATTACGGACGATCTGGACGTGCTGATTGAGCGCTACGAAGGCCAGAAGTTTGCCGATACCATGCGTGATATTGAACAGCGTTATAAGGTGCAGTTGCCGGATGATTTTAATGAGCAATACCGCGCGCATTTAAGGCGGCTGTTTGAGTCGGAGTTACAGCCGATTGCGGGAATTCCTGAGTTACTGAGTGCGTTGCCAGTACCGCGTTGTGTGGCTTCTAATGCGCCGCAACAGAAGATTGTGCATGCGTTAAAAGTCGCCGATTTGGCGGCGTATTTTGGTGAGAACCTGTTTAGCGCTTATGACGTGAATGCCTGGAAACCCGAGCCGGGTTTGTTTTTGCATGCAGCAAAGCAAATGGGGTTTGCACCGGAGCAGTGTGTGGTGTTTGAGGACAGTACGTTTGGGGTTGATGCGGCGCGGGCTGCCGGGATGACGGTGATTCACTATCAGCCGAGGGGTGAGCGGGTGAGTCGGGCGGGGTATGAGTGTGTGCAGGATATGCGTGAGGTGTTGGGTAGTTTTAACGGCTTGAGCAATGACTAAAGTTTTTATCAGCTATGCCCGTGATGGTGGTTGCGGCCAGAGTCTGGCGGCGGAGGTGCAGGAACGA
>JAVCKV010378382.1:0-13098 GCA_032274145.1 Herpochondria borealis | reverse complement strand
GGGCCTGTGGGGGGGGCTTGAGGGGGGCCGAGTCGTTTTTGTCGGGGGCGCGCTTCGAAGGCGGGGCGGTATCCGTGTCGATGTCCATCGCGGCCGGCTTGGGCGGGATGGCGGACACGGCTTTGACGAGGGTGGCCTTTGAGGGGTATGCATCGGGGACGTAGCACTTGATGGCCGAGGCGAGGATATCCGGTGTGATACGGTTGCGGATGGAGCCCGTGGTACGCAATACTCGCGCGAGCAGACGGAGCTCCTTTGCCTGGACAGCCTTGTTGATGATGCCGATGTTGCGGCGCAGATCTGTGGGCGGGATAAGAGGGGGCCCGAGGGTGCGATGTTAGAGGCGATGACAGAGAAAGAAGGAGAGAGGGAGAGGGAGAGAGAGAGAGAGAGGTGAGACTTACCAGAGGCCAAAAGCTCTGCCGGGGAGGGCTTCTCCGGGGGCGGGGTGAGATCGGGCAGCTTGTCTGGGGTGGGGTCTGACTTGGTGTCCACCTTGTCGTCCTTCATTTCAACGTCCTCCTTTGCCATTGCGGGGGCGGTGTGTGTAAGGGAGGGTGTGCGGTGGGTGCGACGGAGGCGGTGAGGGGCGACGAGGGGCGATGGAGGACTGTGCGGGCGCGACTGGAGCGGCGTGCTAGAGCGGCACCGAGCCTCCAGCGCGCCGGGCAATGGCAGCGAGACGCGGGGCGAGACGGTGGTAGCCCTTTGTTACGGCGGTGGTGTCTTAACTCGGTTGATCGACTGCGCCTACTGGACCAGTGACAACTTAACTGTACAGTGACAACTGTGCAGTGCTCACTCGGACGCGTGTGCGTCGTGTGGCTGCCATGCACGGGAGAGTGAAGACGTTTACGGAACGATCACGGGTCGACCACGCCGATCGCTGCCGATTCGATCACCGCCCCAATCTCCGCCCGCCCTTCGCCGCCGCCCACGCCGCCGCCCACGCCGCCCTCTCACCGCCCTCTCACCGCCCTCGGCCCGCGAGCCGCACCCGCACTCCCCGCCATGGCCCGCATCTCCGGCGCGTTTTGCCTCGCGCAGCCCCTGCTCGCCACCACCGCGACCTCGTCCGCCTTTGCCCCGTGCGTCTTTGCGCCTCGCCGCCTGCCCGCCGCGGCAACGCCAAAGCGGCCGCGTCCCGCGACGCTCAACCCGCCGTGCACCCCGCCAAAAAAGCCGCCAACCGCACAGTTCAACAACAACGGCAACAACGGCAACAACGGTAACAACGACCCAAACGCCCGTTTCCGCAACCAGACCGCCGACTTCCTGCTCAGCGCCGGCCGATTCTTCCAGAGCACCTCGGGCCAGGTTGTCCTCTGGACCGGGCTCATCTGGCTCGTCCTCACGGGTCGCATCGGCGTCCTTTTCGACTCGTTCCTCGTCCTCTTCGCTCTCCTCACCATTGTCCCAGTCCTCGCTGTGCTCGTCTTCCGCTGGTGGGTCTCCCGCCAGCTCGTACAGGGTATCTGTCCGAACTGTAGTGCACCCGTCACAGGTCTCAAGGGCAAGCCCGTCCAGTGCACTTCGTGTGGTAACACCGTCACCCCCGAATCCTCCGGCGACTTCTCCGTCAAGGACCCTTCGTCAGCCACCATCGACATTGATGCAAAGCAAATCGACGACGTTTGACTTGTCCACCACTCCGCCCGCATCTCTCTCTCTCTCTCTCTCTCTCTCTCTCTCTCTCTCTCTCTCTCTCTCTCTCTCGTCTCTCGCCTTTTCCGTCCCCTCAACCAATCCAACCCACCCCATTAAACATAAGATACAAGGCTAAGCTACCATAACATTATTTCCCCACGTCCCACCTTGGGGGTCATGTATGTCGGAGTAGTTGTACAACTCGTGCTGCACCTTCACGCACGTCAAAGTCCGAGCTCCGCATCGCAGCAACCCCACCATCCAATACCCCCGCACCGACGAAAACACCCCGCCACCGCTCGCCCTTCCGCACACACGTCTCGACAGTCGCCAATCCGCGGAGCAGTCCTCGTCTCGCGTCCGCGCTCATCTCTACCCCGTCCCCGGCAGCGGTATTAACCACCTCTACAACGACCTTGATTACAGCATCGCGTTGCTCCCACAGTGCCTTCTCAGCCTTCTCCGCCTCCGCGACCGCGACGAGCGCGCGCAGTGCCGCAGCGCGCAGCGCGATCTCGTCCGTCTCGTCCTTCACCCCACCCTTCCCCTTCCCCTCCCCCGCCGTCGCCGTCGCCGCGGCAGCGCGCACGAGTGCGGGTACGGCTCCCGCCTCTATCGCCGCGTCGAACACCGCCGCATTGTTCTGGGAGCACGACGCAAGCGCCCGTGCTGCACACGTGCCTACCGACCTGTCCGCGTCACCGAGTAGCGCGATCAGCGCGGGCAGCCCGCCCGCGTTTGCGAACTGCCGGCCGTTATCGCCGCCCGCGCACAACTCGTCGACGAGCAAGAGCGCGCGTGTCCGTACCTCCGGGTCGGGCGAAGCTCGCAGCACGTGCGCGGCGCGGGTGATCAGGGTGAGTTCGTCGTCATCCCCGTCGCCGTCGCCGTTGGTCATGGCGTCAAGAGAGTGCGTCGTGTTCGCGGGCGGGTCGGCCTCGGAGGCAGCGGCCGAGGGCGCGTCAGTGACATCGTGCGCGGCGGATGTGGCACGATTTTTCTGTGAGGCGGCGATCAGCCGTTTGCGCGAGCTGTCGATCGCGCGCTGCGTCGACTCGGAGGCGGTGGCGGTGGCGGCAGCAGCAGCAGCGGGGCGTGCGTCCGCGCCAGGCTGCGTGGCGATCCACTGTTTGAAGGCGGCGTTCCACACGTCGGCGGCACGGTCGGCTGGCGGCGGGGCGGGGTCGGACGAGTCCGGGAGATTTGTGGTAGGGTCCTCTGCGATGACCTGTCGAATGGAGTCTCGTTTGAGCGAGGCGGCCTCACAGAGGATTATGTCTTCTTCGCGTGTGGATTTGCATGAGTCTGTGGTGGCCTCTGGGGCGCACGACTCGGGCGACTGTGCCGGTGGTTTCGACGAGGACAGGACCGGGGCGGAAGAGTTGCAAATGGTTGGAGTTAGCACGGAAAGCAGAAGGAGTAGGCAGGTCAGAGTGGAAGGGCTGCGCATGACGCGGGCTTGCGGATCGTGGACAAACTTATCAAAGGAGCAGTACAGGATGATGAGGGGCGGCGCGGTGGGTTAGGCCGCGTTAAGCGAAGATCACGAAGGTCACGAAGATCAAAGAAGATCAAGGTACTGTAGAGGTTAAGCAGCGTTTTTTTTAATGGTATATTGCGCTTAGATGTCACTCGTTTGCTGCGTGTCAATCAACTCTGGTTCAGCATGTGCACTGCTTCTGTTCCTGGACAACGTGTTAACACGGCACTTAACACGATTTTGTCCAAAAGTTGTTCAAAAGTTGTTCAAAAGTTGTTCTAAATTTCGCCAAAACCGTGTTAAGCGCAGGCTCAAACACACTCCAAGAACCCACAAATACTGTACAAATCTTGTAAACCTTTATTGTGCCCAAGCCGATGCCCTAATCTCGTACCTCAGCCAATCATCAAACGGATTTAAGCGTAAAACGCCAGTACATGCAGTAACAGAAACATACGAAAACACATCTGTTCGTGGGATTATTTAACTTAACTTTTCCACACGTGTCACACCGCAGGCTTCCGTGACCCATCGCCCCGTTAGCACCCGACCCCATCGATTTCAACCCGGCGGTTTTGCACTTCCGCCCGTCCTTCTGCCGCCTCTTGTCAGCCTCCGAACCGCGTCCTCGTCCTTCCGTCCGCGCCCGAACTGCGAGCCGTCGCCCCACTTTTTTCGTCGTCCCATCATCCTCGGCAGCTCACCGGTCCGAACTTCTCGTCCGACCTGCCTTTTTGCCCCTCACACCAAAAACCATGTCGTCTGCAGACATTGCGCTTCAGCGTGCCACCGTGTATCTTGAGGAGGCCCGAGACGCAAGCCTCGACCCTCACGCCCGATTCGAAGCTCTCGACGCCACCCGCATCGCCCTCATCGACGCGCGCAGGGCCCGCGCAGATCCTCAGGCTCTACTCCCCATTTTCAACGCCATCCTCGACACCGCCTCAGCTGATCGCTCCTACGTCGTCCGCCTCATCATCCCTCAGGTCGTCGAAGAGCTCTGCCTGCGCGATTTCCGTACTTTTGTCCCGACCGCTACAGCCCACCTCTTCCGCTGTCTCCAAGATGATCACGTCCTCGTTGCAAAGCGAGCCGTCCGCGCGCTCACCGTACTCTTTCGCAAGCTCATGGGCTTTGTCGTCAGTATCGGCGTCGGCGATAACTTCCCCGAAGCTCGTCTAAGTGTCTGGCTTCAGATGCAGTCAAAGGCTGTTTCTCTCATCACTTCTCCAGACGAGGGCATTCGCAAGGCCGCATCTAAGCTGGCAGAGGCTGTCGTCCTCGCTTTCAGCTATGGTGGCGCCGCATCGGCAGAACATTTCACCCTTGACTACGTCGCGAAAAAGCAGCCCACGAGCACCCTTCTCAACCGCAAAAATCTCGAAGAAGAGGGGGTCAACTGCGTCAAGGCAGTCGCAGAACTTGTGCAAAACTCCATCACCGGCAAACTCATCAACGCAAAACCAGACGGTACTTCCGAACAACCCTCGCTCGCCCCCGCTACTCTCATGACCGCGATATCTGTCCTCAGCACTATCATCCGCCGTCGAGCTAAGCTTCTGCCCCTTACCGTCCCTCCGTTCATCTCTATCATCACCGCAATAGCAGGCCCTCCTGAAGAACGCTCGCGCGCCTACATGAACCTACTTGAGAGCCAACGAGCCAGTATATTTGCAGTCCTCCGCATCTCTTTCACCAACGTGCGCGCGTTCACGCACACACACAGCGGTCCAGTTGGTGTGGAAATGACGCGCGCAGAGGCCAGGCTCGTGGCCTTCGAGCGCGAACAAGAGGCGCAGCGGCGTCAGCAACATCAGGCCGCGCTCGCTTCTCAGCAGCAGCAGCGAGCTGCCATGGCTGCCCAGCAGCGACAAGCCATCCATCTTCCCTCGATGCCGCAGAGCAACGTGAAGGTTGAACCCTCTTCGGCGGTCATTCCAGGTATGGTTCCAATCCGCGACATGGCGAACCAGACCACCATGCTTGACCGTCCGGGGGATCCCTCCCGGGGCCCGATTGATGCCCGTCCTCCAATGCCCGGCCTTCCAATACCCGGCCTTCCGATGCCCGGCCCCCCAATGCCCGGCCCCCCTCAGCAATCGCTCAAGCGTCCGAGACCGCCAGAGCCATACCGCCCCTGGCCGCGACTCGCTCCTCAAGAAGCCATGACCGTCACATCTGAGCTCGTCCGGAATATGAGACCACAGGAGGTGGTAAACTTTATTATGACTAGACTTTTGCTCAATATCCCCCCTGCACAGACCGTCCCAGGCGCCGTGGACCTCCCTGCCATCTCCAAATCGAGTGCGGATTCAGCAGCTGACGAGCCGTCGCAAAAGAAACAGAAGCGGTCTCGATTCGGGGCGAAGAACCTCGAAAATGCATCCCAAACCGCACCGGCACCGAAAAAAGTGGCCGTGCGAAAAGAAGCGCCACCAGTTGTGGCAGTCAGTCTTTCTTCTGCAGCTGCCGAGAGGCTCATGACCTTTTGCTGTCGGAGAATACTCACGCGCGAGGCCCAAATCAATGCCAGCGGTGCTGCTGCACTCCGAGTACAGCTGCTGGCACGCATTCTTTCCACTATTGCGCAAAAGCAAACTGAAGTTGCTCGAGACTTTTGTGACGAGGCGTGCACTTACATTGTGGGTAACCCTGAGCGCAGTCTCCCACTTGCCGTGGCTTGGTTGCACAGCCTCATCATCGCTGAGGAGATAGCACTACTTCCGGAGTCTCCAGATACGGCAGAGGACATGGAGGTCGATGATACTGAGACCGCGACTGAAAAAGAGGCACAGGGTGCAACCACCGCGTCTTTGAAAGCATCTAAAAAGGGCGTCGAAAAGGAAGAAGGGGTTAAAATTGAAGTGGCTGAAAAGCAGCCAAAAGACATTGTTCCGTCTAAAGAAGCAGAGGATTCTGGAAGCACAGACAAGAACGAAGGCATGGTTCAGGAAGAGGAACCAGGGAACAACCCGAAAGAAAATGGCGTAGAAACGAAAAGCGAGAGCCCCATCAAAGATGAAAATATTGTATCCGAACAACCAACTGAAAAACCGACTAACTCCAATGCAAGTCCATCAAAAGATTCAGAATCAATGGACACCGAACAAACAATGAAGAACAATGCATCGGAAGAGGGTGAGGGGAACGTCCAAAAGGACAATGGGACTACCGTTGTTAAAACAGGGAATGACATTCAGGTGAATGGCAGCAATACCGATGCAGAGGACACAATGGATACCGAAGTTGAACTGGAGGACCCTCCAGAAGGAGAGGCCCTGGTTGAAGGGGAAGCCTACATTCGAGTGCTGAAGAAGATGGTTACCCTTTTCGTGGAAAAGCCGGATGCACTGGAGCTGGGTTTGAGCAAGCTCTTGATGGATGCACCCTTCCTTCCCTCACCAATTCATACAACCATTGTTGACCTCTGTAAGGATCCGAGTCATATTAAGCTCGGTTTACAATTGTTGTGTGACATCATTGCAGAGCGACCGGGGGACGACCGAGACAGATGTCTTAAATCAATTCTTCGATTGACCTCTGATGCGGATGAAGTTGTAAGGGGACCGGCCATCCGTATGTTGTCCGAAAACGTTTTTGAGACGACCACGCCAGAGATTCAGGACGCTATTGAGAAACATAGCGCCGAGTTCCTCAACAGTGCTGCAGATGCGCTCGCACCAAACAAGTCACCTGAGAATATAGCTGCCCTTCGGCGTGCGACGTTGCTCCCGGTCGCACTGGCTGGACACAAGCACGAGATTGTGTACCTGTTTAAACAGGTGTTTATCAAAAGTCCCACAGAAGGAAAGCGCGTGATTATCGAGAAGGCTGAGGATTTGGCTGCGAACATCGGCATTTCGTCTGTTCCCTTGGTGAGCATGATCCGCGGACCGACATCCAATGATGGAACGTCTTTAGAATTTGTTGAACGCGAATCAGAGAGTGACGAAGATCTGGCATTGGCTCTGCTATGTTCAGTGCTCAAGAAATTCTCGCACCCAGAACCGGAGCTCGTTGATGCAACACTAGCGCGGTATGAGGTTTGCAAAAACATCGAGTTTGTGTTGGCAACCCTGCCAGGATTGAACCGGGGGCAATTGATTAAGTATTTGCACCCAATTGTTGAGTACGTGTTGCAAGAAGGTCCCACGAGCTCCAAGAAATCAAGCTCTGTCACTAATGGTAATGGTGTGAAGGAGGATGCAGGCGATGGAGCGAGGACGGCAAGATTCAAGGAAGTGGTTGGTCTTATACTACGTGGGAAGGAGGCAGCAGTGACACCGGCTGAATTGCTAATTGAGCTGCACAAACTGAAGAATAATGTGACAGTTGGACTCGCTATCAGAGCTTGCTTTGAGCTGAAAGCGTTGTACAAGCAGGAAGCTGTTGCGCAATGTTTGCAGCAGCTTATTGAGCTAGGCAAACTGCCTGATATGCTGATGCGGACAGTGCACTTGGCGAAGATCTTCCATCCGGAAGTGGAAAACTACCTTACTGATACCGTGATGAAACGGTTAATAGAGAAAAAAGTGTGGAGCAACAAGTTGTTGTGGGAAGGGTTCCTCCGATATTGTGCGGAAATCAAGGAGAAGTCAGTGCGGTTACTATTGAGCCTTCCTGTTGCACAACTCACTGACGCGCTCAACAGCAAAGAGGCACTTCGGAACGTGTTCAAGGACCTGGTTTCTAACCCGAAGAATGCAAAGAGAATACCGTTGAAGCAGCGCAAGGTGATTGGGGCAGCGCTCAAGAAGCGGGCGCCTGGTAAGTAGCGTATGATAGCCTGTGGAGAGGAGGACGAGAATCTTAACTAGGAGCATAAAACGATCACAGGGCCGGGGCTGCAGAGGTAAAAGGTGAGCTGACGCGGCTCGTACATCAACGTGCGAGCATTTGACGTACTGTTACGTACGGCTCGAATCACCGTAAGAGCACGTTTCGGAGCACAGCGCAGAACACGTTGCTGCTCCGTAGTACAGGCATGTACATAAACATGGACATAAGCATGGACATAAGCATGGACATAAGCATGGACATAAACATGCTAACGTAACTTCGCAGCTTTACGGTTGCTCTTGTGTCCATGAAGAGACGCACCGCAGACGCTCGAGCTGACAGGTTTTCCTCTTCCACTACCGACGGACGCGACCTTCCAATTGCGTGCCCTGCCTCCCCTGTCCATCTGCTTTGATCCCACGGCACAATTCGCCCTGTGTCGAATTGCAAGTATACCCCACTCCCAACCTTCCCTCGAGCCCAACCTTCCTCGACCTCGGCCCTCCCCGACTCCAGCCCCGTTGTTACCATTTTCTGAACTATTTCGTTTGATGGTGAGGGCCTCGCTCCTCGGCCGTCGCTCTCCCTTTCACGGTCTGCACGACAATGACATCACCCTCAACCTCCAGAAGAAGTATAGCCCCTGTACGTTCCTCCATTGACGTGGCATGCATCGACACCAAGCGAAACGCTCCGGCCAACGCGTCCGACTCATCCTCATCCGACTTCGATGTTTCGGCTCCCTCGGAGTCAATCCCCCTTCTCATCGATGGCCGGTCCGACAAAACACTGTCTCCTTCCGCATCTACGCGCCGCAACACCTTCCGCCACCAGCTTTACGTCGCATGGGTCCTCGTATTCTTCGCTGGCTCCTCGCTCGGTGCCATCTTTATCAACAAAACGTGCCTCACAGGCTACCACTTCCGCTACCCGCTCACGCTCGTCATCGGACAAATGGCGTTTGCCATCACGCTTCTCTCGACATTACACGTGCTAGGGTATCGCGCAATCCCACCCGCGAACAAACTCGAACTTTTTTCACTCGCACTGCCGTCTGTACTGTTCACTTCCAACGTTGTGGTCGGGCTCTCGGCCCTTTCGCTTGTTAACATCCCGATGTTCTCGGCGTTTCGGCGGCTGACGTTGCTGTTTGTCATGGTTGCCGAGTATGTGCTGCTGAAGAAGACGCGGTCGAGAGCGATTGTATACACGGTGATCGTGATGACGATCGGGGCATTCATCTCTGCGATTGACGACGTGGCGTTCTCGCGGCTGGGCTACTTTCTTGTATTTATCAACAACGTGCTCACAGCGGCCTATCTCGCGGCCATCAAGCGGGCAATGAAAGAGACGGCGTACGACCCATTGGCGCTGTTGTACTACACGGCACTACTGGCCTTTCCCGTGGTGGCCGTGCTACTGGTGGCGAGTGGCGAGCTGACAAATGTGATTACAGCGTTCCGGACGCAACCAGAGTTGCTGACATGGCGGTTCATGTTCAGCCTACTGCTTGCGGCGACGGGTGCGTTTGCGGTGAACTACTCGACGAGTTTGTGCACGCATGTAACATCACCGCTGACGACGAGTGTGGCTGGACAGGTTAAAAACGTCTTGCAGACGGTTCTCGGGTTCTTCAGCTGGGGGTTCACACCGACCTTAACAAACACATTAGGACTTTTGATTGCGCTAGGGGCGCAGCTAGTATTTGCTTTCTTTAAGTACAAAGAGAATGAAGCCGGAGCTGAAGGAGCTGGGGGTGCAAAGTAAATCAACAGAGTAAAGTAGGGAGCTTGTGCGACTGTGAGGCCTATGGGGTCGCGCTGACTATCGCTCGCGGATCAATCTTCGATCACCGAATTGATCTGACATTACGAGCTACACAATGTAGTGTACAGTAACGGCTACCGATGAGGGTTTCCCAGTTGTTGGGTTACTCTAGTATACTGTACAAGTACGATGACGATTTACGCCGCCGCCGTCACCGCCGGCACGGAGCGCCCGAGCGGGTCTTGGCAGCATCAGCTCCGTCAACGCTCTGTGTCTTGGTGGTCAAGCTTGCAGCACGACTTATCACACCACACATCTTCTATCCCGATCCTTTCAACGTTTCAGCATGGAAGATATCCCGTTTTACGAGGACCGAACCGCTGCAGATATTGGACCAGATGGGCGCGTCATCGAATTGGCAGATGACTCGCAGCAGGCCAACCCAAAGCCAAGAAAGCGCCTCTCTTCAAGGAAAACCAAAATAGGTTCGACAAACCCTACCAGTCTACCCGATACACCTTCAGACGAACCAACCGGGCCCGAGCCGAAACCTCCAAAGGCAAAGAAGAAGCGCGCACCAGCACTCCGCGTTAGCCGGTCTCCATCACCCGGGCTTGCGGCTCACCGTGCAGGTTCCCCAAAGCATGGCCCCTCTGATCAGCCTCCATCGTCATCATCCTTCAGAAAACCTCGCGCTGCAAGTACACATATACCAAAGAAGAAGAAAACCCGACCTGCCATTCGCATTAATAAGCCTTCTCAGCCAACTCAAAGGCCTGAAACTTCTATCGACGACGGTGCGCCAATTTCTGAGTCTGGTCCACTTAAAGATGATGTTCAGCAGCCTGATCCACTCAGTGCGGACGAAGATGACGCAGTCATGCCATTGACCCACCTCCGTACACTCGGGTCTACAAATCACGCATCGCCAGAACTATACGATGAAGGCGTAAACTCGGACAGCTCGGCTCCAGAGGAAATACCCACACGCACGCGCTCAAAGTCAGCGAAGCCGCCTCCTCAAACCCCGAAGCGCGTCTGGGTCGACGAGGACGATGACAACGAAAACATCAATCTTCTCGATGTTCCACGCCGAAAGAAGCTACGCAAATCTGGGAAGGACGTTCTCCTCTCCGGTGAGGCGTACACAGACCGCGTGCGCGCGCTCATCACGGACCGTGCGTCGGCCCGTGGTGCCACAGGGGCCTGGGCCGACCTCCCCGCGGACGGCCCAGTTGTCGTGAGGCCAGATTCAAGAGACGATGCACCCGCACAGAGTAAGGCGGACGAATCCGACGACGACGACGATGCAGATGCAGACGAAAATGCCGATGACGACGACGACGCACTCTCCGCCGACGTGCGCGCGCTGCTACGCTCCAATGGGGCACGTCGCGGACAGCGTGGCACGCGCCGCGCATTACCGGCCGGGATCATCCGGGCGCGTCCCGTGGCTGATGCAAACCGAGCAGACCCGAGCAAGTGCGAGGCGAGCTGCGTAGAATTCCACCCATCCGGGCGTCTGCTGATGACGGCTGGACTGGACAAAACCGCGCGCATCTTCTCCGTCGACGGTGCGGAAAACGCGCGAGTACAGGCCATACACTTTGACAATTTCCCCATCCGCTCCGCACTCTTTGTTCGCGGCGGCAACGGCGCCGTATTCACGGGACGACGACGCGCGTTCCACTCGCTCGATCTCGAATCCGGGAATGTGACGGTCATTCGCTCGCTGGGCGACGGCGAGGACCGGTCGTGGGAACGGGCGGTAGCCGACGTTTCCGGACGACGACTCGCTCTTGCGGGACAGCGCGGGAAAATCGTCCTCGTCTCTGCAGACTCGTTGCGTGAGACCGGACAACTACGCGTGAATGGTCGGGTCGGGGCCATGACGTTCGGGCCCGCGCAGCGCGAGCATGAAATCCTGTCGACGACCGAAGACGGGGTTGTACAGCTGTGGGACGTGCGGTCGATGGGATGTGTGGACCGACACATTGACGAGGGCGTCGTGCACTCGACGTGTATCGGCGTGTCTGACGCGCACTATGCGACGGGGTCCGACTCAGGCGTTGTGAACGTGTACGACGCTGAGGCGCTGGGACGGGCGGGCGCAAATGATGAGAGTGAGGTGGTGGGCGCGACGAGGACGGGAGTGCCCGTGAAACGACTGTTGAATCTGACGACGGCGATCAACCAGGCGAGATTCAGCCCGGATGGGCAGGTGCTTGCTTTTGCGTCGCACGACAAAAAGGGGGCTGTGCGTCTTGTGCATACGGGATCTATGTCGGTGTTCAAGAACTGGCCTAGTGAGCGAGCGCGCGTGCAGCGGGTGTGCAGCGTTGCGTTCAGCCCGGGTGGGGGATATTTAGCGATCGGGAACGACCGTGGAGCGGTACAGATGCTGCGACTGATGGCGTACCCTGCGTGCTAAGTAAGATGAGAAGCAAGTTGAGACGGTGGAGTCGGCTGGTGCGAGGAAAGTTCGGTCGGGAGGCGAGCAGGAGAGAAACAAACAGGAAGTAAAAGAGAAAATAATATAAGGAATGGTGTGTGGTTCGAGAAGAGGATGAGGCGGAGTAGGGGCTGTGGCTGCCGCGTTCAGTCGACGGCGACAGACGGGTCGGCAGGCGCGCGCAGCGTCGCGCCGCGGCGGAGCATGGCCGCAGCTCGGGAAAGCATGTCCGGGACACTGCCACGGATGACTGTGCCAATACCGCCGTACACGAGGCGCGCAGGCAAGGCGGCCAGTGAGTCGTCGACGCGCATGACAGACTCGCCACCAAAGCGGACGAGGTAGCGAACGAGACGGCGATGCTGCTGAGCGCCGTCGTCAATGGCGAGCCCGTAGACGGAGTGGGCGCCGCGGTCCGACGCGGCAGCCAGCGCCGCGACAAAGACGAGCATGCCTGGCGACACGGCCAGCAGCGCGGCGCCGCGTTCCTCGTCGGCTTTGTTTCCGTCGCCCTCATCGCCGCCCCCGCCCCCGCCTCTGCGCGAGACGAGCGCGCGTGACAGAGACTTGTACGACTCGACGTGCAGACGTCCCGTCGGGAGTACGGCGCCCGTGAGGTAGGCGAGCGGGGCTGCCGTGGCCGCCGAGTGCAGACGCAGGTTGAGCAATGGGCCCGGGCCCGAGTCGCGCAGGTCGTAGCCGCGGCGGGCGGCGAGGCGCTGGACGGCTGCGAGGGTGGGCGGGGACGGAAGTTGGTCGCATGCGCGCAGTGGTGCGCGACGTGGTAGGGCGGCGCGTCTTGCGGTGACGGAGACGAGGGCCGGGGGTGGCGGGGCAGCAAACGTGTTGCCAACACCCACAGGCGTGGTGGGCGGGGACTGGTCCTGCTGCTCCGTTGGCTGTGCCATGTTTTGGATTTGTTTCGAGGGCTTAAGCTACACACAACGAACTTCGGGTTTAACAAGAGAATGTA
>JAVCKV010378271.1:0-13099 GCA_032274145.1 Herpochondria borealis | reverse complement strand
CGATAACTACTTCGGCACCTATTAAAGGTAATTTGCTATCGGTATCTAGAATGGTACCTCGAATGGTTTGTGATAACTCTTGGCTAAATGCGAATGTGGCTAGAAGGGTAAGAAATGTAATTGAAATTATTTTTTTCATGCTATGCTATTTTAATTTAAAACAAAATTAAAGTGCAGTAGCTTGAAAAGCATTGACTAAAGTTAAGAAAGGAGAAATTGATTGTTAGATTGTTTCGCTTCGCTATTGTTAAACTGTTCTCTAATTAATAATGATTCAAAATTATTGGATAACGATTTAACAATAGCGAAGCGAAACAATCTAACAATCATTTTCAATGATTCTTTTTCTTTGCAGCAATTCTTTTTCGAATCCGACTGAGTGATTCAGGTTTTACGCCAAGGTAGCTAGCGATTTGATGTTGAGGAACTCTGTTCAATAATTCAGGACGAGTATTTAATAAATCTAAATAGCGTTCCTCGGGCGAGGACGTAATATATTTGGCCATCATTTCTTGATAATCTCCTAATAGTCTTTCTGTTTCTTTTAGGCAGAGTAATTTAAATTTAGGAAATCTACGATACATTTCCAGTTCGTTTTCACGAGTAGAAACAGATAGTTTGCAATCTTCTACACATTCTAAATAATGCTTAGAGGGCGTTTTTGCCGTAGCACTTTGATGGGAAGCGATAGAATGACCTTCAGTATAAAAAAAAGTCGTTTTCTCAATTCCATCAATTAAATAATATTGACGAACACAACCTTCAAAAGAAAAATAACATTTATCAGCAATCTCACCTTCACGTAATAGAATAGTTCCTTTTTTAAAAAAAACTACTGGATTCTTTTCTGAAATATAATTTTTCTCTTCTTTACTAAGAGAGCCCATTACCGTAGCATAATCCAAATAATTAGGATCATCGGATTCTTTATAAAATTTTTCTTGTGTAGCATTGAGATTCTCTTCCATTATATTGCCGGTTAGAATTTTTTTTAAAACAGATTTAGTGCCATAACTACGAAGGTAATTTTTCTTAAAATAGAAAAAACGTCACATCGACTATGGAAATGAATTTATCGACCAATTAAGATACGGATTTTCCATAAACAATTGAGACGTCCCTTTTTTCTTGATTTTCAATACGTCTTTACAAAGACGCTTTTCCATCAATATTCAAACCTATTACGTTGAAAATTGTTAAATTGTAGAAGTTAAGGTTTTAAAGAAAAACGTAATTATTCAACAAGAATCCAAGAGATGACATCTTCGCAGCGAAAGGAAAAGAGCAGCGCAAAAGATATTGTCTCGAAATGAGATAGTTCCTTTCAAAAGAAACAACATCTTTTCGCCCCTCTTCTCCCTTCGCTGCGAAAGTGCCATCTCTTGAATTCTTATCGAATAGCTACAAAAAAAGAAAAGAAATGACCAAGAATTTACCTAATATAAATTTTCATAATGAGCCTTCCTCAAAGAGTATCTCTTTGGGTAATGCTAACCTTGAACAACTCCTAAGTTTTCCATATCCTACTAAATTAAGTTTTTTACCCTTGTTAAATCATTGGAAAGATTTATTGGAAAGTAATGAATTAGATGGAAAGATTATAGCTCAAGAAATATTTAGACGGCTAAAAAAAATACCACAATTTGAGGCAGAGATTATCGAGGATGAAACCTTATTGGAAGAACATAAAGATGTTGTAGAATTAATGTTGAGCGGATTTTTCTCTTCTTTTCAGAGGAAAAAATTAATGGGCGCAGCACACAAGCCGTTTACGATGATGCCTTTTTATAAAACACCTGCGTTACATGAATTTTTTGAATCAGGAGAAATAAATATTTGTTTTGGTCTCGAAATGAGGACAGCTCAAACGATGGGAATTATTGAAGCTTGTAGTCTCATTCTTAATCGACATTATGGACAAAAAATAGATGTTGATCCATCTTATATTTATACTATGAATAGGGTTGGTTCTGAAACGAAAGGACATTACAAATCACAAATTGAGTTAGAGTATTTAAAAGTCGTCCCTATCAAGCCGCTACAAAAAATATCACAAGAGCAGATTAATCAGATGCTTAAAAATATCTATGATATAGATTTTTGGTTAAAAATGTTACCTCCTGAGAATTTTGAACTTCGAGGAGTTGCAATGGAACGATTAATTGATATTACCGAGGAAGAAACACTTTCTCAAATGAAATATAAATTACTAGAAAAAGATGCGATTGTTCGACCTGAAAAAGTCAAAGAATTAGAACGGGATTTAAAAACCTATTTTGGTAAATCTAATTTAAGAATGGGAATTACTGCAATAGATTATCCTGCCAAATTTGAAATTTCTCATAAATATAAAATCCGTTATGATTTTTTATCCAAAACTCGAAAACACTTACTGAGTAAGGAAAGTAAAGGATCACTTTATGAAAAGGCTTGTAAGTGGAATGAAATAGTGATTGTCGAGGATTTGAATAAATTTGAAGATGGGACAACCATTCCTCAAGAACTAATAATAGAAGGAATTCAAAGTATTATTATTGCTCCCTTGGTGAATAAAAGTGATCGCGTAATTGGATTGTTAGAAATAGGTGCGCCGCTACCATTTCAATTGACCAGTTTAGATAAAATAAAATTAAAAGCAGTTGCACCGTTATTTTGTATGTCGCTTGAGCGAAGCCGTGAAGAAATTGATAATCAAATTGAAGCGATTATGCGAGAGGAATTTACCGCCTTGCATCAAAGTGTAGAGTGGAAATTTATAGAGGAAGCTTTCGATATTATGGAGAAAAGAGAGATAGATCCCGACTTCTCAGATGTGGAGGAAATAGGTTTTCAGGATGTCTATCCACTCTATGGACAAGCGGATATTGTCGGCTCATCTAACCGCAGAAATCAATCTATTCAAACTGATCTTTTAGAAAATCTTGATTTGCTGAAAAAGGTTTTACAAAAAGCTATTCAGCATATTACATTTCCACTTTTAGATCAAAAATTATTACATGTAGAAAAAAATATTCAAACGATAGTCAAAGGAATTACTACTGATGATGAGACTAGAGTTTTAGAATTTATTCGAAATGAAATACATCCACTTTTAGCAGAAGTGAAAGAACGAAACTCAGAAGTTAGAGCTGCTATTGTTTCTTATTATGATAAAATTGATTCTAATTTAGGGTTTATTTATAAAGACCGAAAACGATACGAAGAGAGTGTTGCAAAAGTAAATGAAACGATTTCGCAAACGCTCATGGATGCGGAAAAGGAAAGTCAAAAAATGATTCCACATTATTTTGATGAATACAAAACGGATGGAGTAGAGTACGATGTTTATGTAGGACAATCCTTGCTTAAAGAAGGAGAGTTTAATGAGATTCATTTGCATAATTTACGATTATGGCAACTGCAGACTATGATTAAGGTAACTCGTAATATTGAGAAATTAAAAGCAGAATTGGAAGTGCCATTAGATACTGCACAATTGATTTTTGTTTATGGAAATCCATTGTCGATTGTCTTTCGATTGGATGAGAAACGATTTGATGTTGATGGTGCGTACAATGTCCGTTATGAGATTATCAAAAAACGAATCGATAAGGCTCGAATCGAAGGAACCAAAGAACTCCTTACTGTCAAAGGAAAAATTGCTATTGTTTATTCTTCGGAAAAAGATAAAATCGAATATCTAGAATATTTGAATTACTTAAAAGAAAGGAATTATTTGACTGGTGAAATTGAAGATTTAACTTTAGCGAAGATGCAAGGAGTGGAAGGAATGAAAGCATTGCGAGTGACTGTTGCGATGTAGTATTCATCTGCGGCTAATAAAAATAATAAAACATTTACTAATTTTGCAACAAACAAACTACAACTGACTGACATGGAAGAATCAAATGCAAACGTTCCAGAAGAGGAGCAAAAGAAAAACAAAAAAAAGAAGAAAAAAAACAAAAAAAAGAAGAATAAGAAAAAAGCTCCTAAAAGCCTAGTCGATAATAGTAAGAGTGCTCAAGTGATGTTTAAGACTGCTCTCCGAAATCATATCGACCTTACCAATATTGCGGATAACAAAGCCAATATTATCCTAAGTATCAATGCAATTATTATAACCATTGCATTACCTGTCTTTTCTACCTATATCGTGGAGAATCACCACCTTAAAGTTCCTGCTGTATTTCTAATGTTGACAAGTGCGATCAGTATTGTTTTTGGTGCATTGGTTACTCGTCCGATTAAGATGAGAGGGGAAACAGATTTAGCTAAACTTAATGAAGGAAAATCTAATCTTTTCTTTTTTGGGAATTTTTATAACATGAATATCGAAGAATATAGAACAGGAGTAAGAGAGATTATTTCTGATGAGGAATTGATGGATAATGCAATTATGACAGACCTGTATTATCTAGGACAATCGCTTGGTAAAAAATATGACTTGCTTCGTAAATGTTATACTATTTTTATGATCGGAATGAGCTTGACGGTAGTGACTTTTGCCATTGCTATTTTGACGGCGCACAACTAGGAATCAAAACTTCGAATCAAAATTAAAATGTCAATCAAAATCAAAATTTACGAATGGTGAACACACGGTATTCGATTTTTGATTTTGATTGACATTTTGATTTTGATTCAAGGCTTGATTTTGACTCGAAGTTTTAGAATCTCCAACTCAAATACCCACCAGTAGGCAACACAGATAACTTTACATTTTTATTACGATTTTTCTTTTTATGGATATGTGGAACAAAGTATCCTATCAAGGCTCCCACCGCATAACCAGTCATTACATCAGTAGGAAAATGCTTTCCAGCACGTACCCGTAAATATCCTGTTATAGCAGGGAAGGTGATTGCCGCTCCCCAAACCCAAGGTCTCCATTTGGAGTCGGGATTATAATCAGAAAAAACTTTTGCAGTAAAAAAAGAACTTGCAGCTACTACCGAAGCATGACCAGAGAAAAATGAAAAACGAGCATTCTTTGTCATTTTATCTTCAAGACTAAAATTTGGATTGTAAGCTAAAGGACGGATTCGATGTCTAATATTTTTGGTGATAATAGTAAGACCAACTGTAAAAAATAATGTTTCCCCATAGATAAGCGAAATATCTCTGACGTCTCTTCTCATTCTTTTGGAAAAAACAAAAACAGCAGGCATCGCTAAAGTTCCATAGAAGAAAAAATCACTAGCTTTTTTTGCAGTAAGAGAAGAGTAATTTGTTGCGATTCGATCAAATTTATTAATTGAATTTTTATCTAATAATGAAATTCGTTCGGGGGAAAGTGGTGCAGTTTGAGATTGTAAATAATACCCAATTCCAAGACTCGCAGAACCTATCGAATAAATGATAGCATCTTTCTTCTTTTTACATTGGTAAGGCCCTTTGTGTTGGTGTTCATGTTGTGCATGAAGGGTAGAAAAAAAGAATAAAATAAATAAGGTGACGATTGTTTTTATCTTCATTGGGACAAATTATATGTATTTAATAAATGCAGTTTTATAAAAGTTAAACAGACTTACTTGTTTAATCTTAAAAGTATTAAATTTGTTAGAAACAAACTATCGAGATCACAAAAAAAAATCAATGAAATATTTATACCGTAATCTACTCTTAAATTGTTTTCTACTTTTTTCTATTTTTTCTTTTGGACAAAATAGGAATTATAAACACCAAGTTTTTTTAGTTGGAAATATTTGTGATGCTTCCAAAGATAATCAGTTTTTTAAATCTTTGGAAAATACACTTAAAAATACAAAGCAACCTTATACTTTATTGTTAAATGGTGACTTGACAAGTGCTCGAAAGAAAACGGATAAATGGAATTTTCAATTAGATCGAGTTAAGTTTTTGATAAAGGTAGTAGAAGAAACGCCTCAAGGGAAAATAATATTATGGGCAGGAGATAGGGATTGGAACAAAAGTAAAAAAGGGGGACAAAAGCAATTTGAAAAACTCAGTAAAGAAATCAAATCTTTTATCAAAGATAATAATTATCAAAGAACGGAATGGGTAGAGGATGAAGGATGTCCTGGCCCTGAAACGATTGAATTGGATAATTCCCTTTTGTTGATCGTGGCTAACTCCCAATGGTGGAATCATCCTTTTGATAAGCCTCGGCCTGATGATGGAATTTGTACTGTAATCACAAGTGAGGATTTTGCGGAAGAATTAGAAAGTGAGGTTAAGGAAAGTAAGGATAAAAATATCATTATCGCAGGGCATCATCCATTTAGATCTCTGGGAAATTATGGCGGACATTTTTCAGTAAACGATCATTTATCTCCACTTCCGATTCTAGGAAGTTTTAAAACTGCTTTTCGAAAAAACATAGGTTCCCCCGAAGATTTGAGTAATGAACATTTACATGAATATGTAGAAGAAATGCGAAATGTTTTCTTTTTTCATCATAACTTAATTTATGTTTCGGGGCATGAAAAAAATCAACAAATCCTTCAAGCACGAGATAATTATTTAATTAATAGTGGTGCGCCAAGTAAAGCAAAGTTTGCGACCTCACATGAAAGTGCATTGTTAAGTAAGTCCCAAGCAGGAATAATCGTATTAAATTATTTTGATTCTGGGAAAATTGAGTCTAGTCTTTTAGTAAATAAAAACAATACATTTACAAGCCAAGAAGATCACACGTTGTTTCTTTCTTCTTGTGTGGAAGGGAATTCGAGTTAGTCCAAGGTGCCCTTAAATTTCACTTATGCTCCCTGTTTGTCAAAAACAAAGGCAACCGAAAAAATGCAAAGTTCTTACGATCGAGTCAATACGATAGGAGGACCTGAATATAAAATGAATGGTTGGGGAAGGATTTGGTTAGGGAACCACTATCGAACGACTTGGACCCAAACGATCAATGTACCTACTTTGGATTTGGACAAAACCTTTGGAGGATTGACTATTTATAAAAAAGGAGGAGGTCGTCAAACCACTTCTTTAAAATTCAAATCAGAGGATGGAACGCAGTACACTTTTCGTTCCGTGAACAAAGATCCTTCCAAAGCTTTTAACTATAAATTACGACCTACGATTATAACACCGCTTTTCCGAGATCAGACTTCTACCCAAAGTCCATATGCAGCAATGGCTGTATCAGCATTGTTAGATGAAACAGAAATTCTGCATGCGCGACCTACATTATACATTTTACCTGATGATCCCAAACTTGGTATTTTTCAGAAAAAATATGGAAACCTTTTAGGGATGTTGGAAGATAACCCAAGTAAACCCAATGATGCAGGAGAGGTTTTTGGTGGAGCGGATAAAATTTATCAAAGTAATAAATTATACAATAAGTTATATGATAGTCGAGATAATCGAGTTGATGAAAAAGAATTTATCAAGGCTAGAATTTTCGATATACTAATTGGAGATTGGAGTAAGCATGAGGATAATTGGAAATGGGCGGCTTATAAAAAAGACAAAGGATATTTATATCGACCTATTCCAAGAGATCGAGATCATGCTTTTTCCCTGCAAGATGGATTTATTCCTTGGTTGGCAGATCGAGATTGGGCGGTAAAAAATATCCAAAATTTTGGATATAAATTGACTCGATTTGATGTGAGGAGTTTGATGTATCAGGCGATTCATATGGATCGTTTTTTAACAACTAGCGGAACTCGTGAAGATTGGATTGCTGCCGCCAAAGATATTCAAACGAGTATTTCAGATGAAGAAATAGATCAAGCGGTTTTAAAAATGCCGTTGGAAATTCAAGATAAATCTGGAAAAATAATCGCAGCAAAACTGAAATCAAGAATTAAGGATTTGGATAAATATGCGGGATGGTATTATGGATTTTTAGCAAAAGAAGTTGATGTCGTAGGTTCGAATGAAAAGGAGTATTTTGAAATTACACGACTTAAAGGTGGGAATGTTAATCTGAAAATTTACAATGCAAAGAAAAAGAAGAAAGGGAAAAGGTTGTATTACGATAGAACATTTTTACCCAAAGAAACTAAAGAATTACGGATTTATGGATTGGGCGATGATGATATTTTTGATATTCAAGGAAAAGAGAAATCATCCATTAAAATTCGAGTGTTAGGGAATTCAGGAGATGATATTTATAAAGAAAACAATGCTCGTACACAAACACTTATTTATGACAAAGGAAAAGATAGTGAATTTGAAACGAGTAAAAAAAGTAAAATTGTAAAACATTGGAACTCTGATATTTATGAATATGATCGGAGTCGATTTGATTATAATTGGTACACCCCAATTCTAGGAATTTCTTACAATAGATTTAATGGTGCAAGTCTTACCTTGGGAGCTAGTTTTACTCAACAAAAATTTGGTAAAGAAAACTATTCTAGCAAACATTCCATCAAAGGAAGTGTTTCTACGAAGAAGAATACTTCATTAAATTATACGGCGAGGTTTCATCAAGTTTTAAAACGATGGGATATTCCTTTTGAAGTAAATTATGCCAATCCTGAATTTCGAAATAATTTTTATGGCGTAGGAAATAATACAGTTTTAGATAATGATTTAGAGGATGCTGATTTTTATCAATTTGCACATAATCGGTTTTCTGCACAAACAGGAATAGGGAAACAGTTTTGGAAAAAAAGTAGCCTTGATTTTTTAGTAGGTTATGCGAGAAGTAGTTTTAATGATTCGGAGAATACTATTCTAGAAGGAGATTCTGTGTTATTTGGAGCCAATAAAACTTTTGATGAAATTCCATTTAATGCAAAGGCGATTATTGATTTTAGAGATCAAGCAGGATTTCCCTACAATGGAATCATGTGGACATTGGATTATCAACTCGGAACGATCATCGAAGGTGCGCCCGAAACAACAACCTACGGAGTTGCTCAAAGTGCATTAGAATATTATATTTCCACTCGAGAAAAAAATCCATTAACCTTAGGTTTACGTTTTGGAGGAGCAGTCACTCATGGCAATGTTCCATTTTATCATTTACCAAATATAGGAGGAAGAACAGGTTTGAGAGGTTTCTCAGGGGAACGATTTACGGGAGAGTCAAGTGTCTATTTTAACTCTGAGATTCGTTGGCAAATTTTTCAAAAATATACGGCATTTGTACCGATCAAATTTGGTGTAAAAGTATTCTATGATACTGGTCGAGTGAATGTTGGAAGAGATGATGGCGATGGACAGAACTGGCATTCAGGATATGGAGTTGGTGTTTTCTTAGTGCCGTTGACGGAGGCGGTGAGTATTTCATTGTCGGTTGCGTTTTCGGAGGAGGAGTCGTTTTTTCCGGTATTGAGATTTGGGAAGGCGTTGTAATTTTTCTCATGTTGGAAGTAGCTACGAGTTTTAACCCGCAGTAAATAATAACTATATTTTAAGTACAAAAAATCGAATTTAGAAAATGAGAATTAGCCTAATTTTAATTTTTGTAGTGATAATATGTTCATGTAATGAAGAACATTGTGTAATTGTTGAGAAGCATAGTGATAACACTCCTAAATTGAAAGTTTGCAACATTGACAAAAAAAGCAATTTACTTTTTCATACAAAACTAACATCTAAAGGTATTCTTGAATCTTCCTATTATACATTAGATGAACAACTACATGGTGAAAAAATAATGCACTATTCTTCTGGTAAAATGAAATCAAAATGTAATTATAAGAAAGGGGTGAAAGAAGGACTTTGTTTAAATTTTTTTGAAGAAGGAGAAATAAAAGCAAGGTGTAATTACTTAAATGGATATCGAGAAGGAGATTGTTTTTTTTATAATAAAGATGGTAAGATTAATACGTACAATTTTTGTTCAAATGACAAAACCTTACATGGGAAATTCTTTAATTATGATAATGAAGATGAAATCATGACAGAGGCATTTGCTCCAAAAATTAATTTTATTAAAGATTCATTTTCTTCAAGTGATAATAGAGTTATTTTTAAAGTAAGTTTACCTATTGCTGATTCTATTCTTGAAAACAGAAATCTTTCTTTTCTTTATGACTTTAAACCAATTTCTTTTGCAGATAGTCTTTTAACAACTCCTAATTTTTCTATTTCCTTAAAAAATAGTAAAGAAAAATTAGTTGAACTACGTGTTAAATATTCAAAAACACAATTAGTCTATGGGTATATTTTTAATGAAGATAATAACTCGATTTTTGAATACTTTGAACAAAAGATTCATTTTGAAGATGTACAAATGTAATCATAGATAGTGTGAATCGTTCGCGCCAAGGCTCCAGCCTGGTGTGTACCATTAAAAAAGCCTCTGGCTTTTACAATAAAGAAAAATAAAAAATAGAAAACAGGAGCCAGAGGCTCAACAAATAGAACGCATCGAGGCGAAGCCTCATCGCGAACTAAACTTTCAAAAAAAATATTTTATTCCATAGAGATAACTAAAAATAAGATGAATAAATTTTTAAGCGCATTACTCACATTGACTTTATTATTCCTACTACCGTCTTGTGCAACGATGAAAGTACAATATGATAGAAATAATAAAGACTGGAATAAACCCATAGTGACGGATGCGAAATTAGAGCACACGCTGTTTCTAATTGGTGACGCAGGTGGATCAAAAAATGGAAACACTCCAACTCCCGCATTAGCATTGTTAGAAAGACAACTAACGGTAGCTAATAAAAATAGCCATGTGGTTTTTTTGGGAGATAACATTTACCCAATCGGAGTGCCTCCTAAAAATAACGAAAAAGAAAGAAAAATAGCAGAAGGCCGTTTAGATGCGCAACTCTTTGCTTTAAAAAATTTCAAGGGCACACCAATTTTTTTACCAGGCAATCACGACTGGTTGACCTACGGACTTAAGGGAGTCAAACGTCAAGAAAAATACATCGAAGAATACCTGAACATGGGGATTGAAGATGAAGATGATTGGGGTAATTATTTTCTTCCAGATAATGGTTGTGGTGGTCCAGAACTTATTGAGGTCAATAAAAATTTAGCAATTTTAGTAATCGACAGTAATTGGTATTTAAGAGATTGGGATAAAGATGCCGCAATCAATAATGGATGTGATGCAAAAAATAGAAAGGTCTTTAATTTCCTTTTTGAAGAGACGCTTAGAAAAAATAGAAATAAAAATGTGGTCGTTGTCATGCATCATCCGTTGATATCCTATGGGCCACATGGAGGTAAATATTCACTCAAATCTCATATTTTCCCTTTGACAGAATTTAGTGAAAATCTATACCTGCCTTTACCTGGTTTAGGTACTTTGGCTGCCTTAGCTAGAGGAAGCATAGGCACGAAGCAGGATTTAGCACACCCAGGTTATCGCGCGATGAAAAGAGCATTATTGGCAGGGGCAGGTAAAAATGGACGATTTATTTTTGCAGCGGGACATGAGCATACCCTTCAATATATTGAGACAGATCAGCATCAATATATCGTAAGTGGGGCGGGTTCAAAAGAAGACCCGGTCAAGTTAGGGAAAGACGCCTTATTCAAATATGGAGGACAAGGATTCTCTAAAATATTATTTTATGATAATGGTTCTGCATGGTTAGAGTTTTGGAAATCTGATAAAACTAAGGAAGATGGCGAATTGATTTTTAGAAAAAAAATTAGAGATCAATTAGATATTTATGATCAAGAAATAATGACAGATTTCCCCGAATTCGATCAGAAAAAAGATTCCGTAAATAAGTTGTTATTAACTCGAAAAGTAAAGAAGGGAAGCAAATTTAAAAGAGCTTTTATGGGGAGACATTTTCGGAAATTATATGCTACACCTTATAATCATAAAGTTTTGGACTTGTCAACGTATAAAGGTGGATTGATTCCTATCAAAAGAGGTGGTGGCGGTCAAACCAATTCGGTTCGATTAGAAGATAGTGAAGGTCGAGAATATGTAATGAGAGATATGACCAAGGATGCTTCTCGTTTTATTCCTTATCCATTTAATCAAATGGATTTAGCAGGAGCGATTGTTGAAGATTCTTATTTGGCTTCTTTTCCATTTGCACCTTTAGTCATCTCTCCGATGGCTGATGCTGCTCAAGTTTATCATACCAATCCAGAAGTATATTATGTTCCAAAGCAACCTACGTTGGAGGTCTATAATGATAATTATGGTGGTGCAGTTTATTTGTTAGAAGAACGTCCGATGTCTAAATGGACGGATAAGGCAAGTTTTGGAAATCCTATTAAAATTCTAAATACAGATAAACTGGTCTCTAAAATTACTAAGAATAACAAACACAAAGTAGATCAAGAATGGGCATTACGTACTCGCCTGTTTGATATCTTGATCGGTGACTTTGATCGACACGATGACCAATGGCGATGGTCGTTGGTGAGTGAGGAAAATGATGAAAAATTATATCGTCCTATTCCTAGAGATCGAGATCAAGCGTTTTCTAATTATGATGGTTTTTTTACCATCATTGCTAATAATTTTGTTCCCTTCCTTCGGTTGCTCAAACCTTACAGGGCTGATGTGGGCAATATAAAATGGACAACTTATAATGGTCGAATCTTTGATAATTCTTTTATCGGAGAAATGGATTGGGAAGATTGGGAACGGGAAACAAAGTTTCTCCAAGCTCAAATCACAGATCAAGTAATTGATGATGCATTTAAAAATATGCCTATTGAAGCGCAAAGAATGGAAGGGAATCGGATCAAAGAAGTTGTCAAAAAACGAAGAGATAATATGATGGAGATTGCTGAAAAACATTATAAACATTTAGCGAAAGAAGTGGATGTATATGGTACTGATAAAAAAGAACTCTTTGAAATAAATCGAAAAGAAAATGGAGATGTTGATTTAAAAGTTTATGATTCAAATAAAGAAGGAGATAAACAAAAGCTAGTTTATCATCGACTTTTCAACTATGGAGAAACTAAGGAGATCAATGTTTATGGCTTAGGTGATGATGATATTTTTCATTCTACAGGAGGCGGAGGTAAAGGAATTTTTATTCGAACGATTGGTTGTTTAGGGGAGGATGTTTTTAATGATGAATCTAAAGTTGTAGGAGGAAATAAAAAAACATGGGTGCATGATACCCCGACTGGAAATACGCTTAACTTAGGTACGGAGTCTAGAAATAAAACTTCTCATCATCGAGATGATAATATTTATGATCGAGAAAACATTCATTACGAATACGACTTTTTAATGCCG
>JAVCKV010378160.1:0-13100 GCA_032274145.1 Herpochondria borealis | reverse complement strand
ATTTCACGTTTTTCTGTGTTACAATTATTAGTGGAACCATTGATCTCATCTTCCGTGGAAGTCATCTTAAATGACTAACTTTGTGTTGTGCACTGAATTGATCTGTGTGTGATATTGTAGGCGCTATTATGTGAACGTAGAAAAAAACACTACTTGGACTAGGTTAGAAGTTTAGACTCCACGGGACGCAGACATTCCTTTGAATTCGGTGAAAAAAATAAAACATATTGTATATTTACCATAAATAATATTACAAACAATAAGTTATTATGACAATAGATCAATCAATCAGAGCTTTCAATATGTATAAGGATCAAATTTCTAGATTTTTAGAACTTGATATGTCTGAATCTGATACCCGTAGTAAGGTTATTGATAACATTTTAATTAAAGTTCTTGGATGGGCAGAGGAAGATATAACTAGGGAAGGGCACTCAGATGCAGGTTACTTTGACTATCGAGTTGCAGCGAATAATTTCAATTTTGTGATTGAAGCAAAAAGAAATTTTATAAGTTTTGATCTTCCTAATAATCATAAGACTACTTCCTTGAATGCTCTTTATAAAGGTAACAAAGAAATAATAAATCAAATAAGGAACTATGCAATGGAAGAAGGATTGCAATACGGTTTTTTCACAAATGGAAAGCAATTTGTAATAAGCAAATTAGTTAATATTGATGGAACAAAGTGGAAGGAAAATAAATGTGTAGTATTTGATGGATTAGAATCTATTGACAATAGATTCATAGAGTTTTATAATCTTATTTCTAAAAATTCTGTAATCGAACAAGGTGGATTTCATTATCAACCAGAAATGTCGAAGTCTGGCAATAAAATTACTAATTATCTAAGCGATAAGAATGAAGAATTAATCAGAAATTCTATTAGTAGCTCACTTATTCCAACTATCGAAAGAGTATTTGGAGAGATGTTTAAGTATTCGGATTTAGATGATAGAGAATTGATCGAAGAATGCTATGTCTATAACGATGAAACAAAGAAAAATAAATCGGATATAGAGCGATTATTTGGGGATTTACCTCCTGCATATGAAGAAGTAATTCCAATTATTAATACCAAGAACCAAATTGATCAAATTGGATCCGAAATTACTGATTACCCTACTACAATTAGAGATACACCACCGCCAAATCCAATAGTAATTATAGGATCTAAGGGAGCCGGCAAAACTACTTTTCTCAATTATTTATTTAAAGTTGGATTAAATAAGGAAGATTTAGAAGCTTATCCAAGCATATACTTAGATTTTAGAAAATTTAGCGATGATCATTTATCTAATCGTACCGACCAAATCTTTAAGAGTTTAATTGAAGGGATATACGAAAAGTATCATAATATGGAACTTTTCACTATCAAAGTTCTGAAAAGAGTATTCAGGCAAGAAATCAAATATAACGATAAAGGAATATGGGAGTACAGTAAGAATAACAATGATTCTGAGTACCAATCTAAATTAGCTGATTTTTTAGAGGCGAAAACTAAAGATTACGAAGATCACTTTGTCAAACTTTCAGAGTACCTGTTAAGAGAAAGAAGAAAAAGATTAATCGTAATTATCGATAATGTAGATCAGTTTAATATTACTATTCAAAAAAAAGCTTATGTATTTGCACACAGCATGAATATGACAGCACGATGTGCTGTCTTAATATCTTTAAGAGAAGGATACTATTACAAATTTAGACATGAGACTCCATTCAACGCTTATGAGAGTAATGTCTACCACGTTACCGCAGCAAAGTACTCTACAGTTCTTTTGAGGAGAATAGATTTCGCAATTAGAAAACTTAGCATTGACGAATCTAACACTAACAATAATTCCTCAATTCCTAATCTAAGTAAAAATGAAGCAATAGTAAACTATTTGAAGCTAATCAAGTCAGTATTATTTGAAAATGATAATATGGATATGTTAGATTTTTTGGAGCAAACTACTTACCCCAACTTAAGAGAAGGACTTTTATTATTTAAGAAATTTTTACTTTCTGGTCACGCAAAAGCTGAAGAGTATATTGTGAGACAAGGTACAAGTAAAGACCCCAGTGCTGCAATTCCGATTTGGGAATTTGTAGCAGCTATAGCACTAGAAAATAAAAAATACTATAATAACGACATCAGCATCATAAAAAATATATTTTATCCTTCCTCAGCTAATACTTCCCATTTCACGAAGGTTAAAATTTTAAAGTATCTATTGAATGCAAAAAGTAATAGTAGTAAATCTGATAAATATGTTTTATTAGATGAAATCCAAAAAGTATTTTTGGGTTTAGGTGTGTCTAATAAAATATTTATAGACGAAGTTACTGAATTGGTGAGTTGGGGAATGGTTGAAACAGAATCTTCAATAGAAGATACTGAAAGTGAGAATATTTTTAGGGAGATATCATCGCAATCATTAACTATTTCGTTAAAAGGATTCTATTATGTTGATGTACTTAAAAATAAGTTTCACTATTTAGATTTAGTTTTACAGGACACGCCAATTTTTGATGACAACTCATATATGTTATTAACCACCAATTTTCCTAAATCTGATGGTAATGGGAAAAGGAATCTTAAAGCAAGGTCTTTAGTAGTACGTCAATTTCATGACTATCTCACAGAGAAAGAAAAAACAGAAAATAATGGAGATTACGACACATTTAAGGGAATTACGCAAGAAATGAAAGATCAAGGATTGAAAGAGGACATGAAAAGAATCACTTCCAATATAAAAGCTGGAAAATAAAATTCTCCGAGTCGATTAGGAAAGGGTAACTCCCCCTTTCCTCTCTTACCCAACCGAATCCCGACTAAAGAGAAAAAAAACTCCGTTTGGGAAAAATACTGAAACTAACACCGGTTAGCTGGTGCGACGAGCCGCACTTTTAAATACAGTTAAACTAAAGAATAACAACCTCTTTACAAATGTTATTCAGTTTGAATTTAACCCCATGTACTACCATAGGTTTTCTACTTCGGGATGCGTCACTAGCGATGGTGAGGTTGCTAAGCCCAAAGGACAATCGAACCCTTAAAAACCCTTGTGAAAGAAATCACAAAGCTGCCAGTCCAATGCGGAGAGGGTGGTGAAATGGACGGTATGCGTAAACTAATTGAATGAACGTAAGCCTCGTTAACTTGGAGTAGCGAAAGGAACTGAGGTGGTTTTCTTTTGTATGGAAAGTCATCAGCGCTGTGAACAAAATGTTAAGTGGTATGGCTAAAGGTTTCGTGTATACCTTTACGTAGTCGCTACTTCTGTTTCTAGACAGGTCAGGAAGCAGATGAAAATTCCACCTGTATGTGTCACTCGCAAGAGCGGCGCGCTGGGCTTGGCGTTCTTGCGATCGACACATGACATTTCTTAGTGTTCGCTCCAATCTAGAGAATCAAATAAAAACCAAATAAAAATCAGATAATTTGATTTTAAAATCTATCTTTGAATAAAGATTAGATAAAAATCAAAGAATCTAAATATGGAATCTAAGTTAGAGTTTAGTTTTAAAGTTACCCAGCAGATCATCAAAAAGATAGCCTCTATAGATTCATTTAAAGGTAAGTGGACAGGCTTAGAAGTAAAGGAGTCTGTTTATCTCAAAGAGTTAAAACAAATAGCGACAATCGAAAGTATTGGTTCTTCAACTAGAATTGAAGGTTCAACTCTAACAGATGAAGAAGTCAAAAACCTGATTAATTCAGTGAAAATTACATCATTCAAGACAAGAAACGAACAGGAAGTCTTTGGTTATTATGAAGTATTGAATCTGATATTAGAATCGCATCAAGAAGTAGAGCTAAAGGAAAATCATATACACCATCTTCATAAGTCTTTGCTGCATGTGAGCCCAAAAGACGAAAGTCATAGAGGTAATTATAAAAAGCTATCAAACAAAGTAGTTGCGAAATATCCTGGAGGACTACAGAAGATAATATTCAATACAACAGAACCTTTCTTGGTGAATGGAGAAATGAATCATTTGCTCAACTGGTCCAATGAAAGCTTCAAAAAAGAGGAATTACATCCTTTAATAATTATTGGAACTTTTGTGTATGAATTCTTATCTATTCACCCATATCAAGATGGGAACGGAAGGCTATCAAGATTACTAACAACTCTCTTACTGATAAAATATGGATATGATTTCATGAAGTATGCTTCTATGGAAATTGAAATTGAGAAAAGGAAAAAAGAATATTATAAAGCATTGATGAGTGGCCAGAAAAATAGAGGTACTTCGGAAGAAATAATAGAGGAATGGATAATATTTTTTTTAGAAACATTAGAAGAGACAATTAAGAAGTTAGAAGATAGATATTCAAAAATAAAAGATAGAAAAAGCTATCTAAATGAAAGGCAAAAAGAATTAGTCAAGTTTGTAGAAAATAATGAACCTGTAAAAATTAGTGACATTACTTCCTCGATGACTAATTATACTGCTTATACCCTGAAAAAAGATATTAAATATTTAGTAGACGAAGGGGTTATAAAAAAGATAGGAAAAGCAAGAGCTACGATTTATATAGTCGATGAAAAACGGAAGAAAGACTAAAGCGAACAAGAGCTCTATGGTGGGGCAAGAACGCACTTTTTAATACTGTTAAACCATAAATAACAACAATTTTACATGTTTTATTTAATATGGATTTAACCCTATGTACTACCATAGATTTTCTACTTTGGGATGCGTCACTAGCGATGGAGATGTGCTAAGCCTAAAGGACAATCGAACCCTTAAAAAGAGCCCTTGCAAAAGAAATCACAAAGCTGCCAGTCCAATGCGGTGAGGGTGGTGAAATGGACGGTATACGTAAAAAATCCACTCCGAATTAGTGTACTATAATACACTTTACTCATACTTTAGGCCGAAAAGCAAGTAAATAAACACAATAGTGCATTAAAACGCACTATGCGTTTATTTTGTCATATAATTTTAGTATTTTTACACTAAAAGAGCCATATAATGCACTTAGAAGAACTAATTGGAGTGATTAAAGAAAGAAGAAAAATCTTAAAAATTAATCAAAAGGAACTATCTGAACTTACAGATATAGGTCTAAGGACTATCAAAGGACTGGAATCCGGTAAAACTAATCCAACTTTAAAAACAATAGCCAGCATACTAGATGTATTAGGTATGGAGCTATCTATTGTAACTAAGAAATTATGAGAATAGCTAAGGTTTTTAGGAATTCAATTTTAGTAGGAACTCTAATGGAGGAGGATGATAAAAGCTACATTTTTGAGTATGAGAATAATTATTTTGAAAATGACAAACTTCCTGCGGTGAGTTTGACAATGCCAAAGACTAAACAACGGTATGTGTCGAATAATCTTTTCCCCTTTTTTTTCAATAAGTTGGCTGAAGGAGTGAATAGGAAAATCCAATCAAGGCAATATCAAATAAGTGAAAATGACCACTTTGGATTATTATTAGCAACTTCATCTATTGATGCTATAGGTGCAATCGTTGTAAAGGAAGAAGAAAACGAAAGCTAAATGAGTGAGAAAACAGAAATAATAGTTTGTCCAGGAACATTACAGGAGGGTTATAAAACATATAGTCCAGGATGCTTAAAGAAAGTGTTTTCAAATAGAAAAGTTAGTCACATTCTACCTTATAAAAGTCCCGATCGATCAGAAGTAGATAACCAAAAATTTATTGAGAATAGAAAACGAATTTCAATTTCAGGAGTCCAGGAAAAATTGTCGCTTATCCTAGTGAAAAATAAACTAAGGCTGACAAACGAAGAAGAACTAGGAAATTATATACTCAAGCCGATTCCGAGAGATTTAAAATTTGTAAACCAAGTTCCTGCTAATGAACATTTGACAATGCAGATTGCGAATCAAATATATGGAATTGAAACAGCTCCGAATGCGTTAATATTTTTTGAAAGCGGAGAACAAGCGTATATAACTAAAAGGTTTGATGTAAAAGAAGATGGAACTAAATGGGCAAAAGAGGACTTCGCAAGTCTTGCTCAAAGAACTAAAGACTCACATGGGGCAGCGTATAAGTATGAAAATATTAGCTACGAAGAAGTCGCTGGTTTAATTAAAAAATATGTTGGTGCCTATCAAATAGAAATAGAGAAGTTCTATAAACTCATACTATTCAACTTTCTATTTTCTAATGGGGATGCTCATTTGAAAAATTTTTCACTACTAGAGACTGCTTCTGGCGATTATATAATGAGCCCTGCTTACGATTTGCTTAATACTAGAATACATGTAGCGGATACCGTATTTGCTCTAAAAGATGGACTATACTCAAATGGAAAAATACGGAACCCGAAACGAAATGATTTAATGGAGTTTGGTCTCCATATTGGGGTCAAAGAAAAAAGAAGAAATAAGATATTCGATTCTTTTTTAAATCAAAAAGATCGGATACACGAGTTTATAGGAAAATCATTTCTAGACAAAAGGACAAAAAAGAGTTATGCTATTCATTACAATACTAGACTTAATGTAATGATAAAGTAATGAAGGTGAATGCTTGAGCCCTGTGCGGGGAAACTAGCATGCGCGATTCTGAGGGGCTGAACCAATGAGGTGAGCCAACAATCTACCCGACTCTATAGCTCAGTAGGGTACTTGAGGTAATGTACTTCACTACGGCACAGAGCTAAATTGTTATATCCAACCAAAGGAAAAACCATTGAACTTAGGAAGGTTGCTCTTGTATGATTTTTTCATATCGAAAGTAAAACTTGATTAAAAATAAAAACAATAATACTACAAATTATGTTTTGGAATAAAGAAAAAATAGAAATAGGAAATGTTGTGAAGTTTAAGAGTGGTGTGAAACACCAACTACTAAAAAGAGAGATAAGTGATTGGCATGGGAGAGTAATAGAAATCAGAAAGAAGAGCGTAGAAATAGAATTAGATTCTGTAACCTTAAATAGCATTGATGAAGAGCTTATCGAAGTGTATGAAGAAAGAGAAGAATATCCTCATATCTTATTAGTGCCAATAAAAGATATAGAATTGAGTGAAGCAAGAGATAATAATGAAGAAGTAGAAAAAGCACAAGACAAACTCATAGCGAAACTTGATTCAAAGAATAAGATGCCAAAATATCGAATTGAATATAATAAATGGGTTAGACATTTTCAAAGAAGTGAATCATATAAAGTAATGGAAAAGTATTATAGAGACAATACAGATTTTATTTTAGAGACATTTTATGATTACATGAATGACTATGAGGGGAAAATTCCTAAAAAATGGAATGTTAGCGCAGCGAAAGAAGTATTACTCTATTATGTCCCAACGAAAATTAGTGCAGAGAAAGAACTGTTTATATCCTACGGAGAAGTTTTATTAAAGTATCTTATTTTTTTAGATGAGCGGAAATATCTAAAAACACAACCGTTACAAAAATACGTTTTAAAAATAAAAGATGAAATTTACGAGAGGTCACAAGATAGATCAAATTGGGGCATAGCAAAATCATTTATGATGAAAGCAAGCAATGAAGGCGTGAATTTAGATGATGAAAAGTCAATGAATCAATTCTTGCATAAAGAACAACTAAAATCATTTTTTGGGCTCGGGAAAAAGGATAAACTTATTCAAAAGCATGTAGACAAAAAGGAGTTTTATGGAATTTGGCAAAACCAAAAAATAACAGTAAAATATCCAGATGGAAAATTGATAGAAGGAGTACGATTTAAAGAAGTTAAAGATGATCTATTTGAAGGAAAATGCGAATTAATAAAAAAATAAAGACTGCAATGAAATAAAATATATAACGTCCATAGCTATGAGAGCTGCCTGAGGTTAGTGTTCTTCGCTACCGTGCATGTTTAATCGTTAGGCGTTGTCTAAACAAAACAATACATTTACAAATTGTAGCAAAAGTAATAAAAAAGAAATGGAACACTTATTAGAACGAATTAAAAAGATAGAAGCATTAATAGCTGGTGCGAGTACAGCTGGCGAAAAAAATGCCGCAGAATCTGCAAAAGATAGAATATTAAAAAAGTATCCCGAACTTGAAGTCCATAAAAACCCTACTGAATATCAACTTTCAACGAATAGCCAATGGAATAAAAAATTGCTGATAGCCATTTGCAGAAAATACGGAGTTAAGCCTTATAGATATCACCGTCAAAAACATACGACAGTAATGGTTAATATGAATGCAGACTTCTTAACAAAAATCTTGTGGAAGGAATATGAAGAATATTCAAAGCTGTTAAATCAATTGGTTGAAAAAATTACAGATGACTTGATCAATAGAATTCACAAGCATGAAGATGAAGATATAATTCACGGAAAATTGAAATAACAAATGAATCAGATTGAACTTGAAAAATCAATTCGAAAAAATGTTGAAGAATTACTGAATGAGAAAAAGTATGTAAGTGTTGTTGATTTGTTGATCAAGTTGAACTACCTTTCAAAAAAGGACTATGAAAATTGGAGATTTGGTAGGATTGAATATCTAGAGAAAGCATGTAAAACAAATCTATCGAAATTAAATTTTATCATTAGAAAGCTAAATACTGTAAGTAGTGAATTGAATCTAAGAAAATCATGGACAGCTTATATGAAATATGGAAAAGGCCCAAAAAAGAAGTTGACATTTAGTAAGTCAAATGATGATACCGTAGAGAAGAGGTATGCAACTCATCATGTATTGTGAGAAAGACGAATGTGGAACAAGAGCTCTATCTTCATAGCTCGATAAAGTAAATGAGGTATTGTACTTCGCTACGCCACATATTTAATTGTTAACGGCAAATAAATCGAATTTCATAATGATAACTAGAGAACAGATTTTAATAAGGAGAGTTACACCTAATTTACCGATTACTATTTTTCCGGAAAGGGAAATTTTAGCAAAACTTAGAGAGAACTTTGAAGATGAAAGTATAAACTTGAAAACAGAGTTAGAAATACATAAAATGTTCGATGCCAGAGAAGAAGGAGGAATAACATGTGAAATTAGAACATTAGGCTTAGATGTTGAAAAATCAGAAACTGTATTTTTATGTTCGATAACTCATTTTAGAATAAAAAAAGGAGAACCAAATTATCAAGAATTGGAAAAATATCGAATTAAGAGAATTAAACGATTAACAAGGCAAAATAGAAATAATCGTTTTTAAAATGAAAATCTGCCGCTAACACCGGCTAGAACATTCACAGCTCCGAAAACGTTCAAAGAGTCAAGCGACTTCGCAAAAGAACACGCTCCTTCGTCCTAAATCACCAACATCCAAATAAAAATACTTTCATGAATTCAACCCAGAAATCCAATCTAAGAAGCAAACTATTCCGCCACCTCGACGGCATCGTCATCTGCCCCAGCGCCTACAGCTTAAAAAAACACGGCGTAACAGACTATTTACTGCAAAATAAAAAAGCAACATTAAAAGAACTCGCTACAAAATTCAAGGCCAATGACGGTTATTTGAATGTTGCGCTAAGAGGACTCTGTTCCCAAGGATGGCTTATTCAAAATGTGGACAATCAAGACAGCTCTGTTAGTTATGAAACGAATGAAGAATCGGAAATAGCTTTCAATTACTTTTATCTCTATGAAGATGTCGTAGATTTATTAAAAATGTCTGAAAGATATCATCAGCGGAAGTTTGAAATCGAACCCTTTTTAAAGTTGGAAAGTATTTATAAAAAGTACAAAACCAACTATGGAATTGAGCTGTCTGAAAACAAGCTTCAAAGGAAAATTGAAGAACAAATATTGACGCATATTGAAGGGATTATTGTCGGCCCCACGATTGTGCACATGGGAATTACCGGTATGTTTCACAAGTACTTTATGGAATCCAGATTCAAGGCAGAAGAATTCCATAAAAATCATCAAGAGTTTGACAAGTTACTTAAAATACTAGCAGACCTCGGTTGGTTTAACGTGAAAAATGGTTCCTATGAATTTAACGAATTGGGATTATTTTTTGCCAAAAGAGCTAGCGCATATGGAGTCACGGTATCTTATATTCCGACACTTAGAAAGTTGGACGACCTGATATTTGGTGATCCCTTAATCCTTAGAAATACAGATCCAGGAGCTCGCGAAAAACATGTTGATAGAGAAATGAATATCTGGGGAAGTGGCGGAGCTCACAGCTCCTATTTTAAGGTGGTGGATAAAATCATCATCGATATTTTTAATAAACCAATAGAGGAGCAGCCGAAGGGCATACTTGATATGGGTTGTGGTAATGGCGCATTTCTACAACATTTGTTTTCCGTCATTGAAAGTCACACCTATCGAGGTACTGTTTTAGATGAATACCCGTTGAAGATAATTGGAGTAGACTATAATGAAGCTGCCTTAAAAGTTTCTAGAGCAAATCTCATTCAAGCCGATATATGGGCGAAGATTATTTGGGGAGACATTGGAAATCCTAAACTTCTAGCGAAGGACCTAAAAGATAATTACGATATCGAATTGGAAGATTTGCTTAACGCAAGAACCTTTTTGGATCATAATAGAATTTGGGAATACCCTCAAAATAGTTCGCCGAAAATTACTTCCTCCACTGGCGCCTATGCCCACCAAGGCAAAAAGATAGATAACAATCTGGTTGCAGAATCACTTAAAGAACACATTGGAAAATGGGCACCTTATGTAGCGAAATTTGGCTTATTGCTAATTGAATTACATACGGTAAAACCAGAACTGGTTGCGCAAAATTTAGGAAGAACAGCCGCTACTGCATACGATTTAACACACGGATATTCAGATCAATATATTCTTGAAGTAGACGAGTTCTTGAAGCAAATTCAAGAAGCCGGTTTGACTCCGGATATGGACAAGTTTAGAAAGTTTCCAAATTCTGATTTTGCTACAGTATCCATTAGTTTATTGAAAGCTAACAATGTAAAGGCATAGAGAAGGAAGTACTTTAAATTAAACTACTGTACACTTTTAAAACTAAGTTTCTTTTTTACCGAGATGCTTGCGGGAAGCGGCTCCCCTTTAGTGGCTGGGGGCAAGTAAAGCCAAAAAGTGTATAGTAACTTAACTTTAAACAATGAATAAGCTCCTCCAAATCGACGAACACTTCATCGAGAAAAATACCATCTTCCTTGAATTGATTCAAGAGTTAAAAAGGAATTTTTCGAATAGAAATGTGCTAGTTCCAATGCGTCACCACCATGACTTTCCTAACCCATCAGTAAATGAAGATTCTACTTTGCTATTGATGCCTGCCTGGAATGTTGGGAAAGATGCAGGTGTAAAAGTAGTAACCGTAAGCCCCGAAAATGGACGATTTGATTTACCTGCTATTAACGGAATATACATTTATTTAGATGCAACTAATGGAATGTTAAGGGCCATCTTAGAAGCAAAGAGTTTGACTGTAAAACGTACCGCTGCAGCTTCTGCCTTAGCTTCGTCTTACTTGTCCAGAGAAGATTCGGATTCCTTATTAATGATTGGCACTGGTGCATTGTCAACCAACCTTATAAAAGCCCATGCCTCGGTTCGACCTATTAAAGATGTTTTTGTTTGGGGAAGAAACTTTGAAAAGGCGCAAACCATTTGTGATCAATTAGCAGAGGAAAATTTCAGGGTTACTCCTATCAAATCCATTAAAGAAAAAATTGCGGAGGTTGCTATTATTTCTTGCGCTACTTTATCTAAAACACCATTAGTCTTAGGTAAATATTTACAACCAGGCCAGCATGTTGATTTAGTAGGAGCTTATAAGAAAGATATGAGAGAAGCAGACAATGATGCGATTTCCAAGGCTTCTGTTTTTGTCGACACCTTTGAAGGAGGCTTAAAAGAAAGTGGAGATATCGTGATCCCATTACAAGAAGGAATCATACAAGAATCAGATATTAATGCTGACTTATTTGAACTTTGTTCTAACACAAAAAAAGGAAGAATAAATAAGGAAGAAATAACGGTGTTTAAATCAGTTGGTCATGCACTAGAAGATCTAGCGGCTGCAAATTATTATTATGAAAAATACACCAATGCCTAAAAAAACCTATCAAAACATATTGCATAACAAACAATTTACGCCGCCGGAAAGTTGGTTGCAAATAAAAACCATAGACATGCATACCGGAGGCGAACCACTTCGGGTCATTGTCGATGGCTTCCCAGAATTGAAAGGCGATTCCGTTTTAGCTTATCGTAGATATTGTAAAGAACATTATGACGAATTGCGGACCACTTTAATGTTTGAACCTCGTGGTCATGCAGATATGTATGGTTGCATTTTATTACCTCCTAATGATAGCGAAGGCGATTTCGGAATTCTCTTTTTACATAATGAGGGATACTCAACCATGTGCGGACATGCCATCATCGCCATATCTACTTTGGCCATAGAAATGAATTGGATTGATGTACAAGAAGGCGATAATGTTTTAAAAATAGATGCGCCCTGCGGTAGAATTACATCTTACACTAAAGTCGAAAATGGAAAAGTAATTAATGTTCGTTTTCATTGTGTTCCTAGTTTTGTTGTGGGATTAGACAGAACTGTTAATGTTGAAGGGTTAGGAAAAGTAACCTATGATTTAGCTTATGGCGGTGCATTTTACGCCTACATAGATATGGCAAAAAATAATTTTGGTTTTAATTTAAAACCAGAATCTTACCGAACATTAATTGCGAAAGGCATGAAAATTAAGCATGCTGTAATGAAAGCTGATAAAGAAATTTTACATCCTTTTGAAGACGATTTAAGTTTTCTATACGGCACTATTTTTATTGACAACAATAAACAAGTATCTGGTAACGATAGCAGAAATGTTTGCGTTTTTGCCGAAGGTGAAGTAGACAGATGTCCAACTGGGTCTGGTGTTTCTGGTAGAATGGCTATCCATAAATCAAGAAATGAAATTGGTTTTGATGAAACCATGACTATAGAAAGTATCACAAATTCGGTTTTTAAAGGCTCAGTAGTTTCTGAGGAAGACTTTGGCTCTTTTAAAGCAGTAATCCCTCAAGTTGAAGGAACTGCATACATTACCGGAATGCAAACCTTTGTAATTGATCCGAATGACCCTATGAAAGACGGTTTTATTTTAAGGTAAATAATCCCATTTTTCAATTTTAATTGAATACAAATAAAGGAAGCTTTTCCCATA
>JAVCKV010378049.1:0-13103 GCA_032274145.1 Herpochondria borealis | reverse complement strand
AAATGGCTCTGGTGAGATTTGAACTTACGACCTTGGGCTTATGAATCCCCTGCTCTAACCACTGAGCTACAGAGCCATTTAAAGATACAATCATATTATTAATATAGTACATGATTGAAACAAAATATTCAACCAGTATATTAAAAAATAATAATAATTTTAGTTAAAATTAATCCTTAAAATTACATCATTACGTTTTTTATGAAATGGATAATCTTTTATTACGTTAATTTTACTATACAAATAAAACGTTTGTTCATTAAAAATGATAGTTATCAAAAATATAATTCTGTTTTATCTTATTTGATCATTATTCCATTTTCACGCACTTTAGGTTATTAGTTTTTCGTACAATTAAAAATTATAAACTATTGTTTTCCATTTAGGTATATGTTATTGTGCTTATTATTTTTAACTGAAATTTTAATAATTTCAACATTTATGGTACATTCTTTACAAATTGGGAAATTAGCCCCAAATTTTTTAACTATTGGAGTTTATAAAAATCAATTAGGAAAGATTCGCCTCTCTGATTATAGAGGAAAAAAATACGTAATTTTAGTTTTCTATCCAGCTAATTTTACCTCTCTCTCTTTAAGTGAGTTGAATCAATTAAATAAATTTAATCAAGAATTTAAAAAATTATCCGCTCAAATTCTTGCAGTTTCGATGGATAGCCCATTTTCTCATTTACAATTTTTATTATCAACTCAATATCAAAATAATTTATTAGAATTACAGTATCCACTACTGTCCGATTTAACCCAAAAAATTACAAAAAATTATCAGTTATTAACTAATGATGGCCTCTGTTTACCGGGTTTATTTATTATTGACAAAGAAGGCATAATTCAATACTATAGTGTAAATAATTTATTATGTGGTAGAAATGTAACTGAAATTCTTAGAATTTTACGATCAATTCAATATTTAAAAGAAAATCCTAGAAAAGTATGTCCTGTTGCTTAAGATATATGGAGTTAGTTTTTTATTTTTTTTAATTACCCCGTACTTAAAAAGTCCTTAATTTCAAATATATAATTAAATTTTTATGCCAAAATTAAAAACTAGAAAGGCTGCAGCAAAACGTTATAAAATTACAGGAAATAAAACATTTTTACGCCGTCACGCATACAAAGGACACCTTTTAATGAAAAAATCAAATAGGCAAAAACGAAAATTATCTCAAATTGTTTGCGTTCATTCAACTAATACAAATGCTATTAAACTAATGTTACCTTACGCTTAAACAGTAAACATTTTTAAAAATTTTTAAATAAAAAATCATATGGTTAGAGTTAAACGTGGTAATGTAGCTCGAAAGCGTCGAAATAAAATTTTAACGCTGGCGCGTGGTTATAGAGGTGCTCATTCAGTTCTTTTTCGAGTTGCTAATCAACAAGTTATGAAAGCTTTAAAATATTCTTATATTGGTCGAAAACAAAAAAAAAGGATTTTTCGTAGAATTTGGATTAGTCGTATTAATGCAGCGTCAAGAATTGAAGGTATTACATATAGTCAATTTATTAATAAATTAGCTAAACTAAAAATTCTACTAAATCGAAAAATGCTTGCACAACTGGCCATATTAGATAGTTCAGCATTTTCTCAAATTTTAAATTTTGACGAAACAAATACTCACTAAAAGTAAATTAATCCAATTTGTGAATTTCAAGTTTATTTTATTTTTTTACGTTTTTATAAAAAATTTGGTGTTTAGAAATTCACTAAATTTTTTAAAAAATGATTTCTATTAAATAAACGTTTAAGGTGGGTTTTGTTTTCACTATTTTTAAGTAAAAATAAAGTTTAAATATAGCCACTGTTTATTTAATAAAATAAAATTTATTTTAGTAGTTTTCATTTTACTATTTCAAATATTAATAATAATATTTTAAATTAAAAATTAGTTTTTAAAAAACGTATGAAGAACGATTTAGAAAAATTAATAGAAAAATTACCTAATTTTTTTCAGGATTATTTACAAACCCATATTTGTAAAGATCAATTAATTGAAATAATTTTAGATTTAGGTAGACGGCCTGAAGCTCGTTTTCGTAAAGGTAATGAATATTTATCTCAAAAAATGATTTCTTGGCAAGATTTAGATTCTACAGCTAAAAAAATTAGTAAATTCAATATAGAAAACCGTGCTGGTATAAAGCACACGCTTCATAGAATAAGTTGTATTCGAAATCGTCAGTTTATTATAAATGGGTTGACTTGTCGAGTGGGTCGCTCAATTTTTGGAACAATTTCTGTAATTCGTGACTTATTAGAATCAAAGCAATCCATTCTTATTCTAGGAAAGCCAGGAGTTGGTAAAACTACCATTATTCGTGAAATTGCTAGAGTTTTAGCAGATGAAATGGAAAAGCGTGTTATAATAATTGATACTTCTAATGAAATTGCTGGTGAAAGTGATATTCCTCATTCAGGAATTGGACGCGCGCGCCGAATGCAAGTAACGAAAACACAAATTCAGCATCAAGTTATGATTGAAGCGGTTGAAAACCATATGCCTCAAATTATTATTATTGATGAAATTGGAACGGAATTAGAGGTTTTAGCTGCTAGAACAATAGCAGAAAAAGGAGTTCAATTAATTGGTACTACACATGGGAATAATTTAAAAAATTTAATTAAAAATCCTTTACTTGTAAATTTAATTGGAGGTATACAGTATGTTACTTTAAGTGATGATGAAGCAAAACGAAGAAAAACCCAAAAAAGTATTTTAGAACGAAAATCTTATCCGGCTTTTGAAATATTAATTGAAGTTAATAAACAAAATTCTTGGACTATTCATGAAAATGTAAAACAATCAATAGACTTATTATTACGTGGAGAACCCTGTGTAGAGCAAACCCGATCTTTTTCTAGCACCGAAAAAATTCAAGTTAGAAGTAAAAAAATTCATTCGAATATTAAACCATTTTTAATTAAAAATAATTGGACAATAATTAATCAACAAAAAATAAATACATCAATCAAGTTGAAATCAAAAATTTTACTTATTTATTCTTATTCGTTATCAAATAATTTATTAAAAGAAGTATTAATAAAAATAGGAATAAAATTTGTTTTAACAAATGAAATTAAAAAAGCAACTATTATTATTGGATTAAAAAAACATGTTCGAAAAAATTTTAGTTTAATAAAATTAGCAACTAAATTTAACACTCCAATTTATAGTATTAACTATATTAATTATTATCAGCTAATATGTTTGTTTTCTAAAATTCATTAAAAATTATCTGAGTTGGAAAATCCAATTCAGATAATTTTTAATGAATTTTAAGCAAATTTACCAGATGTTGATGCAATTACAAAAGCTGCATAAGTTAAAATATAACCTACTGCAAAATGTACTAAACCCACAAGTCTAGCTTGTACAATTGACAGTGCTACAGGTTTATCACGCCAACGAACTAAATTCGCTAATGGTGTACGCTCATGAGCCCAAACTAATGTTTCAATTAATTCTTGCCAATAACCACGCCATGAAATTAAAAACATGAAACCTGTGGCCCAAATTAAATGACCAAATAAGAACATCCAGGCCCAAACTGATAAATTATTCATACCAAATGGGTTATAACCATTGATTAAAGGTGACGAGTTTAACCATAAATAATCACGTAACCAACCCATAATATAATTTGATGATTCATCAAACTGACCTGGGTTACCACCCCAAATTGTCATATGCTTCCAATGCCAATAGAATGTTGTCCAACCAATCGTATTTAACATCCAAAACATTGCTAAATAGAATGCATCCCAAGCTGAAATATCACATGTACCACCACGCCCTGGTCCATCACAAGGAAAACTATAGCCAAAATCTTTTTTATCTGGCATTAATTTTGAACCACGTGCATCTAATGCACCTTTGACTAAAATTAATGTTGTAGTATGTAACCCTAATGCAATAGCATGATGTACTAAAAAATCACCTGGTCCAATTTTTAAAAATAAATCATTTTTATTATTGTTAATTGCTTCTAACCAACCAGGTAACCATACTTGATTACCAGCCACTGTTGCAGGGCTTGAAGATGATGATAATAAAACATTAAATTGGTAAACTGCTTTCCCTGATGCTGCTTGAATATATTCAGCAAATAATGGTTCAAAAAGAATTTGTTTTTCTGGTTGACCAAACGCTACAACCGTATCATTATGAATATATAAACCTAAAGTATGAAATCCTAAAAATAAAGAAACCCAACTTAAATGAGAAATAATAGCTTCTTTATGTTCTAGCATTCTTGCTAAAACATTGTTTTTGTTTAATTCTGGATCGTAATCTCGAACAAAGAAAATTGCACCATGAGCAAAGGCTCCTACCATTAAGAAGCCAGCAATATATTGGTGATGAGTATATAATGCTGCTTCGGTTGTAAAATCTTTCGATAAAAAAGCGTAAGGTGTTAAAGCATACATATGTTGCGCAGTTAATGATGTTGCAACACCTAAGCACGCTAAAGCTAAGCCTAACTGCATATGCAAAGAATTTGTAATTGTTTCAAATAAACCCGTATGACCCATACCTAATCTACCACCTGGTGGTCGATGTGCATCTAAAATTTCTTTCATATTGTGCCCAATACCAAAATTTGTACGATACATATGACCTGCTACAATAAATACAACTGCAATTGCTAGTTGGTGATGAGCAATATCACTCAACCATAAGGCTTGTGATTGTGGGTGGAAGCCACCTAAAAATGTTAAAATTGCTGTACCGGCACCTTCACTTGTACCATATACGTGATTTGCACTATCAGGATTTGTAGCATAAACTGTCCAATTACCTGTAAAAAATGGAGTTAAACCTTCAGGATGCGGAGGTGTTGTTAAAAAGTTATCCCAACCAATATGAATACCACGCGACGCAGGTATTGCTACATGTACAATATGACCTGTCCAAGCTAGAGAACTAACTCCTAATAAACCAGATAAATGATGATTTAGACGTGATTCATTATTTTTAAACCATGATAAACTTGGTCTAAATTTTGGTTGTAAATGTAACCAGCCAGCAAAAAGTAAAACAGATGACAATAATAATAAGCCAATAGAACCCTGATATAACTCTTGGTTCGTTCTAAGCCCAATTGTGTACCACCATTGGTATACTCCTGAGTATGCAATATTAACGGGATAATTATTTCCTTTACTAAATGCTTTTAAAGCTGATTCACCAAAGTGAGGATCCCAAATAGCATGAGCAATTGGTTTTGTTTTTAATGGATTACTTACCCATTTTTCAAAGTTACCTTGCCAAGCAACATGAAATAAATTTCCTGCTGTCCATAAAAAAATTACAGCTAAATGACCAAAATGTGATGCGAAAATTTTTTGGTATAAATTTTCTTCAGTCATTCCATCATGTGCTTCTAAATCATGAGCAGTAGCAATACCATACCAAATTCGTCTTGTTGCAGGATCTTGAGCTAGGGCTTGGCTAAACTTTGGAAATTTAGTTGCCATAATTAGTCGATGCCTTTTTATATGAATAATAATTATAGATAATAATGAATTGACCTGCAATTTTAATCAAGTGTTGTAGTAAAAATATTTTAACTTATTGACAAACCTCTTGCTAAAAAGAATGACCATGTTGTTCCAATACCACCCAGTAAGTAATGAGCTAATCCTACAGCACGACCTTGTGTAATACTTAAAGCACGAGGTTGAATAGTTGGTGTAAAGTTTAATTTATTGTGGGCCCACACAATTGATTCAATAAGTTCTTGCCAATATCCTCTACCACTGAATAAAAACATTAAACTAAATGCCCAAATAAAATGTGCGCCTAAAAAAATTAAGCCGTAAGCAGATGATGATGAACCATATGATTGAATTACTTGTGAAGCTTGAGACCATAAAAAATCTCGTAGCCATCCGTTAATAGTAATTGAACTCTTTGCAAAATTACCACCAGTAATATGTGAAATACTACCATCGGGAGAAATTGTCCCCCAAACATCTGATTGCATTTTCCAACTGAAGTGGAAAATAACTACAGAAATTGAATTATAGTTAAACTAGAGGCCTTGTTACCTTAGCCCCCGTCGACAGATCCAGACGTGAAATTTTCACTTCATCCGGCTCCTGCCTAAAAGATATTATGTCTGTGTTTTTACAATCTTCTTAATTACTGGATAATTTTTTTAAATATACTGTTTTTTCAAGTTTTTAAGATGTGACAATATTTATGAAGAAACTGAATATTTTAACTTACGTCTTTACCACTTTTAAAACTTGGAATAATATAATTGACTTCTACTGTTGAATTGATTCAAAATAAGATTTTGCATTATGCTCAACAACATTTTTGCAATTTGATCAACTTTTGTTATCAAATGTTCCAAGTTTTTTTATTGGTTGTTCGTTTTTTCCAATATAAATTATCTCCGTTGTAGGGCGAGTAATTTCCTAGTATTTTTACCCATTTTCTTGATTTGATCCATGCAAGATGAGGAAGCCAGTTTTCTTTTCCTAGTCCTGATTTATCGATTTGTTTTCCATGTAAAATCCAATTATCTTGGTGTTTTGTACCATCAAATAAATAAGTGTTATTACTAGGAAAATACTTTTGTTTTACTGCCTTTTTTCCATTACGGGTGTCTCTACGGAATACCCAAGTACGAAGTTTTTGAAAGATAAGATGTGTAAGTTTACTAAAGATGGAATAACATTCGCTGAAGCGAAAATAGTTTGCCCATCTTAAAATAACAATATGAAGTAAATTAATTAGGTTATAACTAGAAGCGTTACGATTATTTATAATAATTTGTTGAACTTTTAAAAGTAGTCTCGCTTGTGATAATTTACTCGGATATATTTTAGCTTTAATAATACTACCCTTTGTTATATTTATACATGTAAACCCAAGAAAGTCAAAACTTTTATTTGCATTGCGTATAGTCGTTTTCTTTTCATTGAGCACAAGACGCGGACCGTCCCATAACCATTTTGAGATTTTTGTTTTTGCTTCGTGAATAATGTTTTTATCTTTATGAATTATCACAAAATCATCTCCGTAGCGAATTATTGACAATGATTTGTGTTTTACGATTTTGCTGTACTTGTTTGTTTTTGCAAACGAAGGTTTTGTACAAATCCAATCTTTCAGATATTTTTCGAGTCCGTGGAGAGCAATATTAAATAAAAGCGGAGATATAATCTCACCTTGCGGAGTTTCTTTTTTATTCTCTGGAATATCATTTCCTTGTTTTATTTTTGAAAATTTTTCCATAATGCCTGCTTTCAACCACGCTTTAACCTGAGCTTCTATTTCGGGAAGAGTATTAAGTTTTTTTAAAAGATACTTAGAATCAATTTGATCAAAGCATTTGGATATACAAGTATCTAAAACATATTTATGAGACCCTTTATTATTTGAATGATTCCGAAGAGAGATGATAATAGCTTTCATGGCATCTTGACAATTCTGACTTGGGCAAGATCCATATGAATTAATTTCAAAATAAGCTTCCCATTCTGGTTTAAGAGCAAGTTCACATAAAGCTTGTTTTGCTTTATCTTTCATTATGGAAATATCAAGGGATTTTTTCTCTATTTTACCTGATTTTGAAATAGATCCACTAGGCAAAAGTAACGCTTTACTATCTAACCTTAATCGCTTTACTAATTTTATTTTTTCGATGTCTGTAATGTATATTTGTCTTTCGAGGTCCTTAGTTTTTTTACTTTTGTTTAAATTCGTTACTCGCTTTACTGCAATTAATTTAGCATCTGGACTTTTCAGGAGTCGCTTTTGTAAACACTTTACCTTTGAGATATTACTCTCTTTGGCTGATCTATAAATTCTAGTTTGGTATCGGAGGATTCTTTTATCTATTAATGACCAATTGATATCCTTCCACGCTGGAATGCTCATATGTACCTCTATAAATTTAAAACATTAATTTCTTTTAGACCCTTTGAGTATTGGCATATCCAATTTATTATTGTTTAAAATAAAATGGCGTGCTTTTTCTCAAAAGTCCTTCGCAAATAGCTAATATAAGCTAGGTACCCGCCTTTGTAAGGCCTTGCTATCTGCTTTCCACCGTTCCACAATTAAATATCACTTCTTCTTTAGGCCTGTACATTACACGATCCCATTTCACGGTAATCCGCTACTTCCTGTCATTTTAATATGGACGAATATTAAATGTTTAAGGGTATTTGAGGTGTATTTAATACCATAGGTATGAACGACCATCAAATTTAATATCTAAACTAAAGCCATTAGTTTTTTTATTTCGATATATTATGCTTAAATACATACTTTTTTATAAAAATAAACAATTTTTAACCATAGAAGAATACCTAATATCTTTGCTAAACCCAAAGTATGACCCTCGTCATAGTTGGTAAGATAATAGGGCGAAGTAACAGGCACCTCGAGGGAATTGAACCCTATTTAAAAGTAGTTATATTCTTTATTATTAGATCAATTTTTTAGATAAAAATAAAATTTTTACTTCGCTTTATATTTTTTCTTAATTTTTTGACTTTGAGGTTATAATTTCTCAGTGCTTCGAGCGATAAGCTAAAATAAAATATCTTTTATGATAACTTAGTATTAAAGCTCTGTCATAAGCAAGAAACGTTCTTATAGAACTTATTTGCTTGCTATTTGTAGAGACATAGTAGACTTTTGTAATTTTAACATAAAATAAACCAATTTTTTTTAGGGTTTAGTATTATTTTTTTAACAGTTTAATTTCAGTTTAAATAACTCAAATAATTCCCGCTATTGGTAATAAAACGTTTCATCTATTAAATTAAAGTTCTTAAAAAAACGTCAATTAAGAATTTAATTATTTTTAGTCTTCACTAAATTAAATAAATTTTATATAAGTCTGATCTATTTATAAAGAATACGATAACCTTATATATTTACTGTTATAAATTTTACGTTATCAACGGGTCACACCATCCAGAATAAACCTAAAAATACATGATCCCAACTTGAACTCTGGCATGTGCCACCACGGCCAGGGCCATCACATGGGAATCGGAAACCTAAATTTGCTTTATCTGGAATTAATTTTGAACTACGTGCATATAAAACACCTTTCAATAAAATTAATACTGTTACATGAATTGTGAATGCATGAATATGGTGAACCATAAAATCAGCAGTTCCTAATTTAATAGGCATCATCGCAATTTTACCACCTATTTCTACGATTTCACCACCAAATGCGTAACTTGTTGTTGCTAAAGCATTTGGCGCAGTTGTACCAGGTGCTAACAGATGGATATTTTGAATCCATTGAGCAAATATTGGCTGTAATTGAATTGCTTTATCAGAAAACATATCTTGCGGGCGACCTAACGCACGCATTGTATCATTATGAATATAAAATCCAAAAGCATGTGTACCTAAGAAAATACAGACCCAATTTAAATGTGAAATAATTGAATCTCGATGACGTAAAACACGATCGAGTAAATTATTATAGTTATTTGCTGGCGCGTAATCACGTACCATGAAAATTGCACCGTGTGCGGCACCACCAACTACACAGAAACCACCAATCCACATATGGTGTGTAAATAATGATAATTGTGTTGCATAATCAGTTGCAATGTAAGGGTATGGGGGCATTGCATACATGTGGTGGGCTACTATAATACTTAACGAACCCATCATAGCTAAATTAATAGCTAACTGAGCATGCCATGAAGTCGTTAAAATTTCATATAAACCTTTATGTCCTTCACCTGTAAAAGGACCTTTATGTGCTTCTAAAATTTCTTTCATACTGTGGCCAATACCAAAATTTGTACGGTACATGTGACCAGCTACAATAAATAAAATAGCTAATGCTAAATGATGATGAGCAATATCACTTAACCATAAACCTCCAGTAATTGGGTTTAAACCACCTTTAAACGTTAAAAAATCTGAATATTCACCCCAATGACCGCTAAAAAATGGAGCTAAACCTTTTGCAAAGCTTGGGTACAATTGGCTCATTAATTCGCGATTAATCAAGAATTCATGTGGTAATGGAATTTCTTGAGGAGACACACCAGCATCTAATAATTTATTAATTGGTAATGCAACATGAATTTGATGTCCAGACCATGATAAACATCCTAAACCTAATAAACCAGCTAAATGGTGGTTCATCATTGATTCTGCGTTTTGAAACCATTCTAATTTAGGTGCTGCTTTGTGATAATGGAACCAGCCTGCAAATAACATAATTGCTGACATTCCTAAACCCCCAATAGCAATCCAGTATAATTCTACTTCACTTGTAATACCTTCAGCTCGCCACATTTGGAACCAACCTGATGTTGTTTGTACACCTTGGAAGTTACCCCCAAGATCACCGTTTAAAATTTCTTGTCCGACTATTGGCCAAACAACTTGTGAACTTTGCTTAATATTAATAGGGTCTGTTAGCCAAGCTGAATAGTTTGAGAAATACGCTCCATGGAAATGCATACCACTAATCCATAAGAAGATTATTGCTAATTGCCCAAAATGAGCACTGAAAATTTTACGCGAAACTTCTTCTAATGAGCTTGTTTGACTGTCAAAATCGTGAGCATCTGCATGTAAATTCCAAATCCAAGTAGTTGTTTTTGGTCCTTTTGCTAATGTTCTTGAAAAATGTCCTGGTTGTGCCCATTTTTCAAAGCTTGTTTCAACAGCGTTCTTTTCAACAAAGACTTGTACATTTTTTGTACTCTTATCAGTTGAGCTTATTGCCATTAGTTTTCTCCTTGTTGGAGATAAAAATTTAAGAAACTCTTATAAAATATTATAATAAAATAAAGCTACTTTTTAATTTTATTTTACCTATAAGTTTTCAATCTACTATTATACAAAAATTACTGGAAGAATTTGAAGAAACTTTTAATATCAAATTTGATCTTGATGATATCGATCATTATATTTTTCAATCACAAGATATTTTATATATTAGTGATATTAAATTAATTACTATTCAAGAAAGTGTTGATTACATCGAAAAAAAAATTCAAGCTTCAACTAGAAAAAATTAATTAACATAATATACCTACTATAATTTTTTAACAGCTTTTTTTTAAATTTTACTCAGACTTATTGTATACAAATCAATTCTTTCAGTTCTAAATTAATAGGTTAGGTTTTGGTTTTGAAGAGAGGGTAGTTAGAAACTTTATTAAAAAAAGATCTGGAAAATCATAAAATCGGTTTAACAAAAAAAGAAAAAATTAGGTAAAAATTGAAAAATAGATTGTCATGTATTATTCTTATTTACATTAGATTGAAAACCAAACTGCATATTTCTTGGTAAAACAATTCTATGGAACGTGAATAAAATAACGATTAGTATTTCGAAGTCTCTTTGAAGTAAGCTGAACATTACAAGTAATACTTTTTAGATTATGAAAAACACAAAGAATATTAAATTTGTAAGTTAAATAATTGAAAATTTTAACTTACAAATTTAACTTTAAGTTACATGAATCAAATTACCGCTCTGGGACATGAAAGTCTTATTTGTAATATAAAATATGTAATTAACTAATTAATTTTTTTTTCTTATCAAACCTTGTTTATTTAATTCAATTAGATTAGTATAAGTTTACATAGTACACTTTTTTAACTTCTCCTATATTGGTTCGATTCGGGATATAGCTCAGCTTGGTAGAGCACCTGCTTTGGGAGCAGGGGGTCGTAGGTTCAAATCCTACTATCCCGAAAAAATTAAAAAAAAACCTTGCTATTTTTTAATTTTTTGTGTATAATGGAATTTGTTTATAGACTGTAATTATAAAATAAAAAGTTTTGTTATGGTAACAATCAGAGAACGTATATTTAACATACGCGAATCAATTTTTGAGTCTACTTCAGCTATGGTTCAAAGATCAGCTACTAAACTTGGATTTCCAGAAAATCCCGGAATGCCTTTAATTCCAACTAAACATTTTCCTTGGAATGAACCAGGCTCAGTTGCTAGTTTACCCCTTCGAGAAGTGGGTTTTCCACCTGACTCAGAGCCACAAAATTATATAGAAGTTTTATTAGGCAATTCACCAGCCGTTAACTCAATTGAAAAACATTTTTATGAAAGCCAAACAGAAGGGTATTATAATTTTTATGTAGACAATTACAAAAATATTTTGTTTTTACCAAATAGTGTATCAGAGTTTTTTCAAATTCAATTTAATTTTTGTATTGATCTTTCTTTTTTAGAAATATGTCGAGAAACATTATTTGTTATGCTAGTATTATATTATTATATGATTACATTTCGAATTCTTATTGCATGGCTTATTAGTATAAACCCTTATTCTTATCCAATTGCTTATTTTATTGCTTTAGTAGATTGGGTAGAGGATATTTCTATGGGTCTTTTACCAGTTATTGGTGGTATTGGTTTAGCAACCCCAATATTAATGACAGTCGTTGGTAAAATGGCTGATGCTTTGAATCATATTGTTTTTACTATGCCATTTTTACCTAGTGAAGGAGTTGCAGGGCAAGTTTATGTTGAGGGAGAACTTAAAGATGTATTATATTTTAGGTATTTACCAATTTTATGGTATAAATATCCTATTCCGAATGATTTAAGAGAATATTGGTACAGTGAGAGGCCTGATATTTTAAAATATATGAAAGAAGCCTATAAAGATGTTGACATCCAATTTTTACCCAACCGAATTTTGGAAACTCAAGAAAGTATGGGACAAGGTGAAATTAAATTATTAACAGATTCATTATTGATAGATCCTTTAGCCCATATTCAACATTTTAATAATAATTTTAATTTTGAAACCTTAGATTCTATTTTTTGTATTCCATTTAATTAATGAATAAATTGCTATTTTAAACTTATTGAAATTTCAATAAGTTTAAAATAACAATTTATTCATTAATTAAATGGAATACAAATTTTTTATGTTTTTAATATTATAAAACAAACCAATAAAATATAGTATAAAGGTAAGTATCTTTGATTACAGACTTATAGACAAAATTTAAATAAAAACAAGAATAAATTTAAGGATATTTTAAGAGAGTTTGATCCTGGCTCAGGATGAACGCTGGCGGTATGCCTTATACATGCAAG
>JAVCKV010377938.1:0-13105 GCA_032274145.1 Herpochondria borealis | reverse complement strand
AAAAGTGCTTGGGAATCTTTCGCTCTACTTCGGTGTACCACATGATGTGTTACAAGAAACCAATCAGACCAATGTTCGAGAGGCGCATACTCCACCCGGTGAGGATGACCCACAGCACGTCCTATTGCCCGACACTGTCATTGGCGCTGGTGCCAACCCTGTTTGCACTGCAGAGAGCCCGTCTCGCGCGGGTTCATACAAGTGCGGCGTGATACAGATGAGTGTTGCTTCACTACGCGCCCTACTGGAGCATGGGGTTCCGGTTGACCGCGTGAGTGCTCAGACAGTGATCGTCGGTCTGCATGCGTGGGCGACTGCAGATCCGAAGGACGAATCTGCTCGCTTGGATGTGGCGATTGAGCTGGCAGGCCGTATCGATCTGACCGTCTGCTCACCTTCCTTCTTGCTCCAAGCAGGAGAGAGCAGCGGTCTGCTGCGTGCAGAGAAGCTAAGCAAAGCCTTTCGACTCCACCTTGCCGAAACGTTGAAATCACTCCATGAGCGCGACCAGGATCTTTCGAGCGCACAGGCCGAAATCGAGAAGCTGAAGTAAAACAATACAAGAAATGCAGTGTGCGACGGGGAATTCAACAAGGCGATCGATTCAACGGAAAGAAACATTGGGGCCGTTGCTTCAAAATTGCTTGATCTGGAAGGGTTGACCACAATGACATGCGGGATGATATGCGGGGGGAGAATCAAGCGGCTCCATCCGGAGTTCCAGAGCCGGTTGTCGGCGGTTAACCCGCTGTGGATGAATGACGGACTGGGACGAAATTAGACGCGTGTGTTTTCCACGAGGGCTTGTTTCAACAATAAGAAAGATGCGGTTGAAAGGTTGATGTGATAAAAAAATTAGTATGCACAGTTCGTAGTAGCTTGGAGGAGCATTATCCAAGCTACGGGTGATCTTCGTGTAGATGGAGGATTCGTTTCCGCCGAACGAGACGGACATGACTGACGTGCAACTGTGTTGTACAGAGCTCATCGCCTCTTATTTTCCATCGCTAATTTCGTAGAGAATTGAAATGAAGTGGCAGCTCACGTGACCACGGTCACACAACGCTGAAGGCAAGAAACGAGCAAGCCCATCCTTCAGCTGGTCCCTGCGTCGAATCGCTTCTGCATTCGGCGTAGAGTTGCGCTGCATGGCCATGCGCACCGTGTCGTATAGTGTGCATCAGCGCGCTGCCACGAGCGCCCCTTCTGCGCCAGGTGAAGAAAAGGTTTTAGTCCGTCACATTGCTATAGTTGTCAGTCTCAGAGTACTTCTTGATTAGAAAGGTTTGTCATGTTTATCTCTCGTGCGATCTGAGTACATGGGGTCATTTGATGAGCGAAGACCCTAAAGTTGGTAGTCATGATGTGCAACGCAAGGAAAAAGAAACAACGCAGACATCATGGACAGGTTTTCTCCAGCCTCCCGGCGTCTAGTAGACCTCTCTTGGTCGTGCTTCTCAGACAAGAATTTTCAAGATGCCTCCGCTTCAAAGCTTGTCATGACGAACATATACATCTACTGCTATATTACTAGTATATAGTAATTTTCTAGTGGCCTTATTACGAGAAAATTCTTAGCTCCATTCAGGGAACGGTCCTCGAAATCCTCGTACTTGATCCAAACCTGTATCTGATATCCGCTCTTCGAGACTTCCGTCCAGTTGAAAGGGTTTGCACTGGCATTGTACCTGGTACAAGAGGAAACGTCGATATGAAAATATGGTATGTTCTTGTAGCACTAATGGAGTGTGATGGTGATAAAGAAATGGAGCAAACAATATATACGAGCACACATACTGTGCATGTGAAGGTAGTTCGTCAAGCCAATCTTTCCCAAATAAATCAGCCCCAATTACGGCCACACCCCGACACGCATGTTGCACGGTGTCCTGAGAACAGAAAAGAACAGAAAAACAAAAAACGAAAAACGAAAAACGAAAAACGAAAAACGAAAAACGAAAAGAAAAAGTCTCATAATCGCATGGAATCTAATTACGAAATACAAGCTATGATTTCCAACTATATGAATATATCTAACGTCAATTCATAAAGATATCGCATGTAAGCATCGTTGTGAATTTCCACTGCTTGGTCGGAACGCTTGTGTCGGTGATAGTAGATACACACGTTAGGGCGAGATATGAGTCTGTTACATCATTCCTCAATTTCTTTTCAGAACAACATATATTTTTATCCAAATCGTTAACAAAGATAACGCACAGATCATATGTGCTCCATCTGAGATTCTCTCAGCCCACGATAATCGGATTATTTCATCCGGAAAATGTATCCTCATCGATTTCTTAGAACAAGAACGGCAAATCTTACAGTATCTATTGTAATATACAGATTATGTGAAAGAAGTAGCCATTCTTTCGAGTATTTCGAAGGATACAATTGTACAATGGCGACAGACAAACTAATATTGATAAAACGTACAATGTTTGTAGAACATTGTAAGAATTCAAGGACTCATACTACTTTGGTAAATGACAAGCGAGGGATCACTTATAAACTAATCCTGTAGCAAGTAATGAATAGATGAAGATTACATAGAAAGATATTTGAAGATGCCCTTGTTCCCTGCTAAATTTTGGATGTCATTTTTCACGTACTATATATGATTTAAAACAGTCTGTGTGTTACTGTGATTTTAGGTCTCCCCATAAAATACAATCTACATTTCTTTAAAGAGTATGCATTTTATGTACTTTTGGGTGTCACTATTGACTGTAGTTCGTTTGAATTCAGATAGTATGTACTGTATCCTTATCTGATTTGGGTTTCTATTTTTTATCCGTTTGTATTTAAAACGCTCATCCATGCATGTTAAACAAATGCACTATATACCATATCCGTATGACATATTCTTACCGATTACGGGATGTACTTAAGCCGTCCTGTTTAAGCCACCGAATAATGTTTCATAATCTCCCGCGCTGCATATTCATAGCATCGAATATTCTTCGAGGAAGAATTTGATACAGTACTAGTTCTGCGGGAGCACTATAGTTCGGATTTCAACCAGATGATTCCATGAAATGGGCTTCTCAGGTTCCCGTACGGAATGTTCGTGTATGAACGCAACGCGGATATACTTATTTAAAGTATTTAGATAAGACCCTTGCACACGGAATGTTGTGACACTTCGGGGATCGTGCAATGGAAGAAAATAAATTCCAACCGTACGAAAAGCGAGCATACTTAATCAAAGTATCTAGATAAGACCTGTAGACACGGAATTTGTGGCGCCTCGGGGACCATACAATGGGATAAAAGAATGTGAAGTGGAGAAAGTCTTCGCATACCGAAGAAAGGGAAGGATCAGAATCCCGAGACTGTAGACAAAACGTTGGGTACGCGGAAGTGTAGGAAAGAAAGATGCCTCTTGAAGATATATCATTACCTTCCCAACATTTGAAATCGGTGATTTAGACCTAGAAAGAAACGCTCGTCGCCCGTTTTGAAAAATATTCTAAAAGATGTATAATTTGGGCACTTCCTTTGCCGTCCATACAACCGTTGAGCATCTAACAGTTAAGTCAGCCGCTTCTCTCAAACGAGCTTTGCGATGTTCCAGTACGACTGGACTACGCACTTATCCTTGCTTTATATCATATGAGAGATACAAGTGAAGTGGATGTAGAATATTTTCTAAAAGAAAAGTCGTTGATATGTCACCTCTGTCTGGCTGCAGGTAGTCGTCAACCAATTCGTCGTAGGGTGCCTCCCCTACAATCGTCTAGCTAAGTGTAATCATTCCAAGCAAATCATCCCAATTTATTGTTAGTACTGTTTTTGTTCTTTTTCTTCATATTTCTAAAAAATATGAAAATTTTATTAATAAAAATAATTTTTCTTTAGTCACTGTGAAAGGGCAATATAAAATAATATTAATATTTCTTACTCCTTTTTTGGAAAATTTAAATTATCGCGCATATCCAGGAAGAAAGAGTATATAATCCGTGATACAAAAGAAAATCTATCATCGATCAAAACAGGGATGTACGAAGCAGTAGCCAGCGTCAATGGGTTACAACTCGAAAGTTGTGCATTACATACTACTCTTCACCGACTTCAGCGAGTCTGCCACCCGGGATGGCGGTTTCAAATTCAAAAACCGATTTAGAGGCCACATATCGCAACTTCCTATACGCAGGGCTCTTTCTTCCTTAGAATCGCTTGCATTTTTATTTTGTTTTGGTTCAAGTACTTAGCCATCTCAGAGATCTGTTTGAAGGTTTTTGTTTCTTAGTTTTTTCAAACTGATAATTGGTGTAATCATCATAATTTGGATAGATAAACCCTCAATCACAAATGCACGGATAGAAGAAAGTTTCAAAAAATAATGAGATGTATACTATCCGGATTAAGTATTTTCATAGTTTGGATATTATTGTAAAGATACCTATTATTGATTTTAATATTAACTATATTTTCAGTATGAGTACAGCAATTTTCGGTAGCAGTATTTGTACTATTGATATTAATAGTACTGGTAATATTAGTAGTATTCTTACTAGTATTACTAGTGTTTTTAGTTTGATAAATGACTCTAATTAACATTACCTTTATTACACATTTTATTACTATTGGCAGTACTGCTTGTATTTTAACTATTATTTTTTCTTGTTTTTTCCTTTTGTCTTATTTAAATCTTCATATTATTGTATGTTTACTATTATTTTAATTACGGCATTACAAGTACAATATGGAAACAGTTAAATTTCGTTAAAAGTACAAAATATGATATAAGCATAGTATTTATTACTTAACCCTTTTAATTGTTAAAATTCTGTTATTATTTTTGTTATTGTTTTAATAGTTTTTCGTTCCCTGTATTTTTTCTTTGTATTCATAATTTGGTAATTAAGAACTATTTCATCTGATTTCTCTAGTAGAACCTGATGTTCTTAGTGACATTCAAAGCAATTAAAATGGTACTACGCTTCTGTAGGAACGAAAATTTAGCAGAAAGTATGCGCATCTTTTTGTGGGATATGTAGTTTGTCGTAAGATAGATGTTTTGTTCGAATGCTTGAACCACCAGACTGTAGTAGCAATTTCTATGCCATTTTTATTTATTTCCTGAAGCGTAAGGGTGAAAATGATAAAGAGGTCTATTAAAGTTACCTTGGTCGAGCAAGGAAACCAAACATATGTAAAATCTAAACTCACTCATTTTTGAAAATGACAAGGAAAAGAAAACAAGTTTTTGTTTATTTCAGGCACTGGAGTGAAACAAAAAAAGGGACTATTGAATGTTATGACAGAAACAAACTAGAACATGATTTCAGGTTAGATCGTTTCATGCCAATACCAAAAAAAGTGTTCGATGTCAGAAAAAGATATGAAAGCGACCGTGTTGGTGCGTGAATACTTGAATGGACGAATAGTCACATAGTCACATATTCACATGTTCACATATTGGTATATTGGCATAGATACATATTGGTCTGCGCTGGTCGTATCATGTTAAGTGGACTCTTTAAGTATTTTATAGTAAATTAATGTAACCGGGAAATAGCTAACGACCTGAAAATAACAGGCGTTAGAAGTAGATAGCTAAACATTAGTGATATTCTGTAACAATTTTGGCTATTTCGTTGAAATTTATGTACCTTCCATCACATTTTGACTAAATGAGCTTGCGGACGCAGGCGAAGCCTTTCTAGTTTAGCAACTACCATATATGTATCCTACACATATCTCAAGTTTGTTTAAATGTTGACTGTCCCGAAAATTTCACACGTTAGTGCGCTCATCATTACTGTTCGGGCCATTGTTTTGATGCTCCAAATTTGAAAGCTGGCATTCGAGAAATTTGACACCTCAATAAATAGAGCCCGATAGTATCAATCGCGATCCAAATTAAATTATCGTTGCAACTGTCGAGCGGGCGCCGTCGGCGACCCGATCTACCCACAGACTTGACTCCACCCGCGTACCCACCGTCCCCATCTCCACCATTATCTTTGCACCCACCTGTCTCGTATTTACCAACCATGTCGCATACTCCGTTGACAACCCCGCTGCAGATCGCACATCTCACTTACAAGCCGAACAAGCAGTCTCTGAACGACTCCTTCGCGGCCGCGCTACTCGCCACTGAGCCGCCGAGCTGTCTTTGCGACGCCACACTCGTCTCCTCTGACGGAATGTCAATCCCTGTGTGCAGGGCGCTTTTGGCGCACCGATCCCCGATCTTCTTTTCCATGTTCTTCTCTTCGATCGCAGAAGGCGCGGCCTCAACCTTGCAGCTCGCCATCGTCGGTGCCACCCTGTATGACGTTCTGTCGTTCGCGTACACCGACGAAACGGCGCCAGTTTCTACAGTTCTTGACCGTCTATGCGTGTTGCGTGATTTGGCTGCCAACGACGCCTCCACCACGGACTTGGCGGCGCTCGCTGCTGATCTGGACAGACTGGTCAACCTTGCCAAGGCCGCCGACTTTTTCCAGATGTCCCGTCTGGCCCAGCTCTGTTCCGAGGCCATAACAGCCCTCTTCGACCAAGTGCCCGCTTTGGGCTGTGCCATCCTGCAAAAATGCCACGTGTTTGCTGAGGGCGCTTTGTGCAACATGGATCTCAAGCGCTTTCGTCGCGACGTGCTGAAGAATCTTCCGCTCTACTTCGGAGTGCCGTATGATTTCTTGCGAGGCCACAAACAGATCAATGCGTCAGAAGCTGTTGGGCGAACGGTCGAAAGAGACCCACAGCCCTTTCTCTTGCCTGGCACTGTCTTTGAGGTCGTTGCGAACCCTATGAAGACTGTACAGAGCCCTTCTCGCTCGAGCTGGTACATGTGCGGCGTGCTGCAAATGAGTGTTGCATCTCTTCGCTCACTATTTGAGCATGGCGTTCCGACCGACCGCGTGGGCGCTCAGACGATGATCGTCGGCCTGCATGCGTGGGCGGCTGAGGGAGTGCAGGAACAGTATGCTCGGCGGGAGGTGGCGATTGAGTTAGCAGATCGTATCGATCTGAGCGTCTGCTCACCCTCCTTCATGTTCGGCGCAGGGGAGACCAGCGGTTTGTTGCGTGCCGAGAGGTTGAAAACGTCCGTGCGCTACCAACTAGCCGCAACATTGAACTTACTTCAAAAGCGAGATAAGGATCTCTCGAGCGCACATGCCGAGTTGGAGGAGTTGAAGCAAAAGAATACAAGCAATGCCGTGTGCGATGGAGAAACCAACATGGCGACTGAAACGACAGTGCGAAACATTGAGATCGTTTCTGAGAAGCTCATTGAACTGGAAGGCTGGACCGCATCGACGCTCGCGATGATGTGTGAGCGCCGAACCAAACTGCTCAAGGACATTTTCAAGAATCGCTCATCATTGATCAACGCTAATTGGATGCATGAACGACTGGTAGGCATTGAGAAACTTGTGTCGTCGACAAGGGCTCGTTTGAATGATACGAAGAGGGGTCTGAAAGGCACGCCGTCGACGTGAGGGCAACTAATCTGTTCGGTGGATGATGACTTGGAGGAGCACCCTGTAAGCTTCCAGTGATCCCAGTTGGGATGCAGGATTCGAAGCACTCGCTGTAGACTGGATGACTGACTCACAATCGTTTTGTCAGACCAAGTTACCTGTGTGTCGAATAGCCAGTTTCGCAGTAAATTGGAACGAAGTAACAGGCCGCTTGAGCACTGGCACACGATGCTAAACGCAAATAAAGAGCAGGTCCAGCGTTCACTTAGTCGCTAGTCTCTATGCGCTCCTTCGTGCGACGTAGAGTTGCACTTGTCGAGCACGCGCATTCTGCTGTTTATTTGTCAATGGTGCATCGCGTCTAACGCGAAGCAGGAACACGATTAAGCGCGAGCGAAAGCACGTCACGATGGTTTCGTCGTGAATCTCACGGAACGTGTGGATTGGAATATTTTTTGTCCCTCCTTGGTCTCTGACGCGACGCGATTTGGTTATTCCGAACAATATCATGAGCGTAGAATGTCGAGTTGGTAGTGATGATGTGTACCGCAAGGAAAAAGACAAGACAAGATGGGCTGATCAGTTCCAGCCTCCGGGCTGTCTACAGCTTTCTTGGCGCTTCTAGTCAGGCATGACTCTTCAAAGACCTTCCGTTCAATAGAGCACTGCGATATACATGCACGTGTACTGTTGCATTGCCGTAGTGCTCTTTCTATTGGGTTCTTTATGAGAATCTTCAGAGCTGCATTCAGGACGCGGGTGATCATCCAAATCCTTGTGCGTGAACCAAACTTGTTTCTGATACCCGCAGTTTGAGCCTTGCGTCCGGTTGTAGTCGCTTTCAAACGCCCGTGCAGCTCTCCAGACAAGTAAGTCCCCTTAAATATATGCTACGTACTGGTAGCACACACAGAGCGTTGTGATCACGGCGGAAAGGAGCGTATGATCTGAACAAGCACACACCGTACCTCAAGAAAATCTTGCACAACATTGTTACCGCTAATTACAGTCATATCTTCGATGCGCAAGTTGTAGGTTGCAGAAGAACAAGTTTTACCTTCGTAGATATAGAAGTGCTGGAATCCGTATTCAGGACTCCATGAAAGAGAGACCAAAAAAGATTACCTGAAAACATCCACTGCAGTACCACAGAGGTAAGCGAAGAACAGCTCGGAAAGTAATACACAAACAACTTAAGAGTCGGTATGGGGTTACTTACAGGATGAGGCACCGTACTTCAAAACGAAACGGTACTGGAAATGGAGAAAGAAGGCGTGGAATGGCAGTGAAAGGAGGCGAAGACGGGTGGGAACAAATTGTCGGCGCAAAAAGGGGAGCGAAAGAGCACAGAGGCTCGGGCCGAATGTATGGAAAGTCACGGAAGGCGCGGAAAGGGCTCGACGGAAGAGCAGTGCGGCTCGTGAAAGCCATGGGTGCACGACGGGCGCGGAAGGGAATTCGGGGCGAGACACAAAAGATATCAATATTCTCGAGTAGAAGTATATACAATATTTCTAGTCACATACTAGCGGATAAAAAATTAGGAAACCATCCACTCCACTACACAAGTAAATCTGGAAAGTGGTAATGGATTGATTGCTTCACACAGAAGATAGTAGGCAATTATGAACCAGTTTCCAGCAAACGCAGTTGCGCTTGCAAGGCGCCAGTACATGGGCATGGGTTTTTCATCGAGTAAAACAACAGACATGAACTCATTGAAGATTTTCACAGGCCGTAAGACAAACTTTTCGTACTTTATCAGAATAAAAGTGTAAGATGTGAGGATACACGCAGATTCTGTCCTTTTGTACGAGACGATTTTGGAAATGATAAAAAACAACAAAGTTTGGTTCCTTTCCGCCGCTTAAAAGTGGATATGGACAAGAAATGAAATGAACTTATAAGTAACACACAGGGGAACGTCTGCCCCGGTCTTCCGACATTGACTAGCTTAAGAATTCTATACGACTGCTCAATTATTTTAAGCCGTACTTTTCAATAAGGCTGTGTCTCGAATTGAGTTTGACTTCTTGTCGTTACATCAATTTACGTAGTAGTAACGTTGCGAGCTGATCGCAGGCAACAATTGAAGAAATGCAGGTACATCAAAGTGCATTCGGGTTCTCATTCTATGTTTTGACCCACGCATATAGTATTTGTTGATCTTACATCCGTTGCAAGAATGTTCGATCAACTATTACCGATTAGTCAACATTACCTGTTGTTTTGCAGATATCTGTTCTGGTTGAAGCACGCACATAGCAAGAAATATACTACGCTATACATAACGAAGAAGCGGTATACCTATTCTTTGTATCTCATAAAGCTACGGTGTAGTTCCGATTACAGATTATAAAGAGCGGGTAGCTTGGCTAGTCAACCGCACAGAACAAAGCCCAGAAGTTAAGGTAGCCATGTTACTTTCGAGTTATTAGAGAAATTCATATTTGTGGACTTTCTGAATACTTTTAAATACGCGCAATATCAGAGACACAAGATACTCAACTCTCGACTCTACCAGCTGTCACAAAGCTGTCAAAATCATACCAGGTCGAACCTTCCTGGAAAAAACCTTCGACAGAAAAACTCTGTTCCCTGAATACCCTCCATTCCATCAGACTTGAAGAAACCAGCATCTGTGGTACGCTTCCGTGGTCATCTACCGATGTGGAAGTCACCCGAAACGCTACTGCACACCTATTGCACTTGGTCATGGAAAGAATGGGTTGTACTTTTCTCCTAGATTGTACGTTGTAATCACGCAAAGATACAGAGCCTGACGACCTTTTCTGAGAATATTTCGGTTCTGATTTCCGCAATTCAAAAACCTAGGACAGAAGCACTGGTTTGTGTCTACCATCCGTTGTATTGGAAGCCGTGCCACATTTCCAGCTAAATCATCCACTTTTCATTTGAAATCCTCTGTCACAAAGGAAAATACTGCATTCAAAAATTAAATTTTGAACACATACGGCAAAATTTATCTTAGAAATAAAGCCAGTCGAAACAATTCAGGAAGAGAGATAGTTCGACAGCCCTACTCAACTTGTTTTCATGAGAAGATGAATTTTTGATAAGTAGATCAAAACTGAAACTCCATTGAAGTCCACTTCAAAAATTGTGAAACTTCTTTCAAGACGTAACACGGATACGAGGTGAGACATATATTTTGACTTGAAATCCATTTTTGAGTTGAGTATAATCGTCCAACTACAAATCCATAAAATATAGACATTACTGCGGAATTCAATTTTTTTGAATTAGTTCATTAGCTCATGTGTCAAACCTTTCGCATTTTTTTAAATGGCAGGCATATGCGTATTCCATTTTAACCGATTTTTCTGTTGTTTAGATGTACATGAAAAGGCGGCCTTCCAAAATATGAGTCCTTATAAACTTTTCTGTTTATGTTTCAGCCAGACTCTCCATCTGGGCAAGCAACCTCTTTTAATTTTATTTCACGAAAGCATGCACACTTTTGAAGTAAAGAGCGTCTTTTTGTCTCGTAAGGTCGAAACATTTTAAATGCACGACCAGAATTGATAGACTCTTTTTCAGTTATGTCCTCTTTTTGAAAACATAAAAGCACACTTTGCAGATGTTGGAGTTTGCGTCGAATTCATGGTGAATTCAACTGAAATACTCATAAAAAAAGCTGGGATCGACACTAGGCTAGGGCAACAAGGAATATTGACAATCGAATATCGAAATTTCAAAACGGTGTTTATTACCATGTCCGTGGAGAAGGCCATGAGAACGTTGAACATTTCTTCCTGAGGAACAGCCTAGAAACATCGACAGGTAATCATTTCCCCACTTCAGAGTCCCTGTTCGCTATCTGAAAGTGCTCGGACATGCGGAATTACTGATGACCAAAAATGTTTCGGCAATATCTTTTTACCATGCAAAATTGATGTAGAAATTGAAGATAAAATGCGATGAATATCAGAAGAAATTATATGCTGGGGTCTTTAAGTATTATTGTCACTCTCAATAAGATGGTTTTCAAGTTTCTTAGATCGGTCAGGAAAAATCGGAAAGGTCCAAAATAAAGTCGCATATGAAGGAGTGCACTTGGCGAAATGAACTGCTTCATTCTATTATTTTAATATTACCTGAATCTCTCGGCTTGGTTTAACAAACTGCATAGGTCGCTGTGTGCGACCCGGGAAATTCATCATCGTCCATTCATTAGACTGTTTTCCTCCGAGAAGATTGCAAGAAGAGAGAGAGAGAGATGTGTGTATATATATATAGCAGTCAATGATTCGATCCAGGTGGAAGAGTCATAAGAAAACTCCTTCTATTTCTTTGGTGTGCCTGTATGATATTTCGGTATTCTTAAGAGAAACAGAACGTATAAATTTAGTATACAACAATGTGTCGAGCCCGATCATTCAGTATTGAATTTTCCGTCGTACTTGCGATTGGCATTGTTGCTTTCTTAGCGAAATACTGGGGTTTTATTTGGAACTGATGCTCATGAAAAATGCCATCAATAATGTCATTGCTGACAACCTGCAGAAGTTGTTCCCAGTTCTCTTTGGAAGACGAAACATCAAAGAAAAAAACGGATTTCACACAATTCATATTTGAAACTCAGAATAGACTCATCTTTCCAACTAATTTAATCAACAGACACCATCATTTCTTGCAGAAAATAAGTATAAAGCCCGCACCTTTCCTTGGAGTGGGAGTTTTCTTCGTCCAGGTCCTCATCAAACTGACAATTGCAAAATCGTCGAACACAAACCCATCAAATTGTTCCTCCAGAATGAAGCTTCTTCTCATCGCAGCCCTTGTTCTATGCAGTTCTCTTACTGCAGCCCGGGACTACACGCTCACGACGAAAAGTCCTGTCACTCGCTCCTTCTTCCCGTTCTGCTCGAAGACAAAGTGTCACTTCCCGTTCCGCTGTTGCAAGGACCTGCTCTGCAAGCGCGGCAAGTGCGTCTCGCCGTGTTCCAAGAAAACGTGCTCCAAGTTCACTCGCTGCTGCACTGGGCTGGTTTGTAAGAAGCAAAAATGTCGTAAGCCGTGCTCGAAGAAGCGTTGCTCGAGGAAAATTCGGTGCTGCAGCGGACTGCTCTGTGTGAATGGCTCGTGTAAGAAACCGTGCTCGAGGAGGAGGTGTTCGAAGTCGCGCCGCTGTTGCAAGGGGCTCGTTTGCTTCAAGAGGCGATGCAGGAACCCGTGCTCCAGGACCGTGTGCTCCAAGAAGACGAGGTGTTGCAAGGGTCTCAAGTGCCTGAATGGACGATGCAGGAAGCCGTGCTCTGAGAAGAGATGCTCAAAGGGCACTCGTTGTTGCAAGGGACGTGTCTGTGTGCGGGGAAGTTGCAAGAAACCTTGCTCGAAGAAGAGATGCTCTAAGAAGAAGCGCTGCTGCAGTGGATATATTTGCAAGATGCACAAATGCATCAAGAAAGTTCATTAAGTCTCCTTGACAGTACGCCGGTTAGAGTAGAAGTGGTTGGTACACAAAAATCAGATGTATCTGTAGAATCGAAATGTGAACCACTACGCTAGATAATATAGAAATGTCTGCTTTTCTTTCTCCTCGTACACATTTTGAGGATTAGATCCATAAACGTACTGCTCGAAAATGAGATCAGAGAGGTTTTGAGAAGCACGAACAACTCGACTTAAATACCCACACAGTG
>JAVCKV010377937.1:0-40481 GCA_032274145.1 Herpochondria borealis | reverse complement strand
GAATAGTAGGCATCACTTTCAGCAGAACCCCCGGCGGCTGTGACAGTCTCTTCCCCCAAGTTCGGGACCAACAGAGCTCTGCTCTCCTCAGAAAAGTGAGCCGCAGAGAACCGGAGCCCTTCAAGCTCGGCCTCGAGGGTCTCCTTTGGGTTGTTCTGTTCAGAGTCTCCGCCCAGTCCCATCCCCTTCAGGCCTCCGCGAGTCCTCGGAGCGGTTCCTGAGTCGGATTGCAGCACTTGAAGATGTTGCAACACCAGAAGGGTACCGCCGCAATCCTGTTTTAGTCCAAAATTTTTATAATCAACGTCGTCAACAACTAGAAAGTGGAACTGTTTCCCCCAATGCTGCCCACCTTGCTTTATCTAAGCTTGAAGCTGAACTTGATGAGTTGAGAAATTCGGAAATGTGGACTACTGGTAGAACGGTAAGAAGCTTAAGACCAAAGAACTAGTACAAATATAATCCCATGATGACTAAGTCACATATGATATCTCTAGAGCAGATCATGAAGGCACAACAGAACCTCAAAGGTACTGTGGCGCCGACACCGTACATGAATAATTACAACCATCTGGCACATTGACAAACACATTACCATCTGCGGCAGTACCACAAGGCATATCCATAGATGTAACATCACATTCTGTACATTCTATTGTTATGCTTCCTTGATTGATAATTATGCTATTGCTAGGTATTACATCACCATTGCCATCTGATATTTCGATTGGTCCCGCTCCAGATACTATTTCTACGTTACTTGCTTCCTCACAGTCACCAAGTAGATCAAAACACATTGAAAATATACTTGTCCCATCCGCTATTGTAACACCAATAGGATCATTCCAACTAAAACTTGCTGTTCCGTCGGTATTATTTACTAAGAAACTACCACTATTAATGCCGGCAAGATTGAAACTTGTTGGGTTAGCATTTCCTAAGATACTTGCATCCCAAGCAATAGAAAATTGCATAGTAGCAATATTTGTAAAGTTAGCGATACTAATATCTACGCAACCTGTTCCAGCTGCAAGATTGACAACAACATCAGAAATATCAAAAGTAAATGGAGGTCCAGAATTTTCAATTATCTCAACGTTACCGTCTTCTAATACTTGAGGAATAACGTCTCCAGCATCATCAAACCACTCGAAGCCGAGCGTACCTAAAGGTGACAGTTCTATCGGAGAAATATCACCTACTGTACCCACTGCATCAAAACAGATATCAAATATTGGAGTACCTGCTGCCAATGTCACAGGTATCGCCATTGCATCAGGATTGGACCATAGGAATCTCAACTCGCCATTATCAGTATTGGTATCATTCAATGTACCATCTACTCCAGCTATATTTATGTTATTGATGCCGGTGTAGGATAAGATATTTTCGTCCCAAAGGATTGTTCCTGTCCCCGCTTGTACTCCCGTAAAGTTTTCCGTAGATAGAGACACACAGATATTATCACCCGCTAGCACAGTTGCCATGTCGGCAGTAATAGTTAATTCATCACCGCCACCGCCTGTACCACTACAATCAGAACCGTTGATCGATATATCCCCAGAAGTTGCACTCACTGTCAATTCATTGAAACCACTATCGAAAGCATCGATTGTAGTCGGATCACCTGTGATGGTAATCTGTGTATCATCACATTCGTCACCTACTAGGTCGAAACGAAGTGTAAACAAAACAGACCCATCTGGTAAGTTTCCATTCAAGTTAGGATTACCATACGCGAAAGAAAATTGACCTTCGTCAACATTCTGTCCTGCAGGGCCACTAATATTATCTACTGCAAAATTTGCTAAGTCTGAATTAATAGAAACTACAGAATTGTACTTCATCACCAAACTATCCCATGCTCCAGAATACTGAAGCCCTCCAATATTGGTCATCCCATTGACAGTAACATCTACGTCAACTGTACCATTGGCATCCCCATTGGATTCTAAAAATTGAAGCTCAATCTGAGCACTAGAGTAATTGCAAAAGGAGAACACTCCTAAAATAATTAATAACAAATATCTTTTCATCATTATGCTTTAGACTTATTTATCTATTAATAACAAAGAGCAAAACTAATATTAAACTTCGAATAAAGTTATGCTTGTGTTGATATATTCAGAAAAACTGAAGTATTTAATTTATTTCCTTGTCAAGAGTCTATTCATGTCCAAGACTAGTACAAGGGATAATTTTCATTAGGTGGGACTTGTATTGATTACAGTGCAAATATAGTCAGAAAAATTAACATGCAATTATTTAGCATATACAAACATCATATAACTAGCACTTAACACCCATTTGAGCAGTTAGTACTTTTACATTTTACAACTCAAGTTTTAATAATTTCACATCCTCTTTTTTGATCCACCCTTGCTCTTTATCCATTGCGGCTACTTTATACCAGGCACCGCTGGCATCAAGAATCTGAACTTTCACTCCATTGCCAATAGTTTTCACTTCTTCACTAACATCATCAGGGCCTTCGTGAAGCTGCTTGGCCTCATTCGTAACAATAGCAAAGTCGTTTTCAAAGAGTCGGTTGTATCTTGTATATCCAGCCAAAAGTGACAGCAGTAGTGTAACACTGAGTATTGTCAGCCCCGTCTTTACTATCGATTTTTTTTGCTCCAAATTTCCAAACAATAATAGATGCGTTAATAGTCCGATTCCTAAGAAAATGAAACTCGAAAGCAATTTCCATGTCCCAGGCAAAAAAATAGATGCGAATCCATCCCACCAAGATTTTAAGAAAAACGGTTCTAGCTCTATAATATCAGTAGCCAACCTTTCTTTAGCTAGCATCAAATTTGTCTTGACATCTTGGGCATGTGGATCCAATAACAAAGATCTTTCATAGCTGTACACTGCTTCTCCAAAATTCTCAGCGGCATATGCTTTGTTTCCTTCGTTGTAGAACATCGTGGACGAATAACGATATCCTACCTCTTGGGCAGTGGCTGACTGCGCATCAAGTGAGCTCAGCCCCAACAAAAAGACAGCAAAAACACTTACCGCTGTCAACGCAAAATAATGCTTGATCTTCAATGTCGTACGTTTCATGGTTGATAACTTCAAAATTCTAATTAAAGAGGTCCTGCAAAATTGTAGGTTTTAGTTCAAATCTCCAATTAAATCCCGGTAATTTCATATTCTCATGATCGGCTTTTTCCATCGGGATGAGTTTACTAGTTGGTACTTTATAGTACCTCGTGATGGTCAATTCACCAGAATCGAAAAGAAAATGCATATTTGAACACTCCGTCTGATTCACTCCAGTGTAAGCTTCGTCAGAATCTTTCATATAAAAGATGGACTGTGCACTGCCGTTGACTTTCATATTATCAATCTCACCTGCAACGAACTTACTTCTAATTACTTTGCCCTTGATCTGATTGTAGTATACAAAATCATCTGTACTGATGATCATGGCATCCACCAAAAGATCTAGCTGCTTCAAGCTATTATCATTCATATAAATAACAATCGTATCTCCAGTATACTGTGACGAGTCTGACCACATTATAGGATCTCCATGAAGGGTGAATATACTGTCCTGTCCATTGTAAACTAAAGAATCCGCAACAGCCTGCATCTCTTCATTCAGCAGCTCTACGTTCTGATATGCGATAAAGAATCTAGATGTATCAACGGTAGCACTGTCCCGATCGGAAGTGATGGTATAAGATATCAATGTATCTCCGCTGAGAAAAAGTGTATCCCCTTGACTAACTTCATTCTTAAGGATAGGCTTACCGACATCATTATATGCGGTCATATAATCTGTGGAGTCGACATAGCGTGCATGATCACAAACTATCTCATAATTTGCCGATGTATCTTTCCAGACCACATTGCCATCAGCAAATGCAGTGCCTGTAGTTTGATTATAGTCTAAATCATCCGCCACGATGATCATCGGAGGGTTGGAGAGCATACTCCTCCCTTGCACCTTGACATCAGAAGTTTTTTGATCAAAGAAAATCTGATTCCCCGTTACCTCATTTTCCGAATTCCTGAAATATGCATTTCCTAATAATTCGATATTCTCTGTTGCACCATTGTAGATAATCTTGTCTCCGCTGCCATATTCTTCACTAGATTGAAAAACGGCGTTTCCAATCAATGTTGTGAGCGACTCCGCTTCATTGTTTCGGATAGTGTCGGCTGTCGAGACCTTATCCCCTTCTATATATTGAGCATTCCCATAAAAAAGAGAGACCTTATCATCTAAATCATAAAAGCCTCGTTCAGCATAGATCTTTTTGTCTTGTTGATTGATCAAGGTGGGAGACAGAAAAAGTGCTCTTTTTGCCTCAGTATAAAACCTCAATGAATCTGACAGTAGATCAAAATCATCTCCTTGAATGGTTACATTATCATAAAAGTTGACATAATCGTCTTTTAGATGAAATATACCTCTTTTGCTTTTGATCTCCATATCCGCCGTTATCAGCAGTGCTGTATCTGTATATATTGCCCAGTCCTTTTCTAGATCATATTGCAAAAACGACGTAAATAACTGTTGATCGCCATCTTCTAAAACCACATCGCCCACAAAATAAGCCATAAGAGAGTCACTTTGATACAAAAGTGAATCAGAGAAAACTCTTATCGTGTCATTCTTGATGATTGAAATATTGCCTTTAGCTACCAATGTGCTACCATTGATCAATGTTGCTGTATCGCAGAACATATACACACTATCATGCGCGATCCTAACGCTGCCCGTAGAAATTACTCGTTCGTCATCTCCTGTCGCATCGTAGACTTGCTTATCTGCACTCACTATCCGCACAACTTTACTCCTTGATGTGTCTTTTTTGGAGGACTGGGAAATGGTTGGCGGCCTAGTATTTGAATTATCATCCACACCTTGTCCTGCCATCGAAAACGACAGCAAAAAAGCACAAATGATACTATATAAAAGTCTAATATTTCGCATACCTAACTACTAACGTACAGCTGATGGTCACTGTTGTCTAAATCCAACAAGATAGAAGAAGCCACTTGTCCAATATAAGAGCCAATGGCAACTCCCATACCTCCCATCCTCACAGCCATAAAAACGTGAGGGTCCACATACTTCAATATGGGCATCTTCGATGTACCGACGCCAAGTATTCCACTCCAATTCATGTCTATTTCGAATGTAAAACCCTGCAATATAACCTCGGAAGCTAAGCTTTTGAGATAATCCAAAATCTTATCATTTGCTCCTAATTTAGAAATAGTTTCAGTTTCTAAATCGAGATTTCGACCACCTCCCAAAATCAGTCTCCCAGCTACCTCCCTGAAGTAAACATATCCCCTATCAAGATGATAGCAGCCATCCAGCGAAAATCCCGGCATAGGCTTCGTGACTATCACTTGATTTCTAGCTGGAACTAAATCTATATCAGTCACAAAGTCAGCGGTAAATCCATTCGTACAAATCACCAACTTATTATAAGCAATATCGCCCCGATTGGTCTGCAGTAATTGGGACTTACTGTCTATATGCAAGACCCGTATCCCACTGCAAAAAAGCACGCCTAAATTACGAGCCATCAATTCAAGATTATGCATCATCTTTTGTGGATTGATGCTCCCTTCATATTCATTTACGATAGTCCTACCGAATCGACCATTTTCTTCTCGAAAGACTGATTTACATTCGCTGTTTTCTACAAACTTATTGATATCATCTATCCGAGAAATATACGACTGCGCCTCCTTGTCTGTTCTAAAAATTTCCTTTCCAGGTTCAGCTTGGTAATTGATCTTTTCGTCTCCCAATCGCCCTCGCATAATAGCTAATCCTCGCCTGCGCATATTGATCAATTTAGCCGCTGTATCCACCCCATATAGCGCTATATCATCCACTATTTCACTAACAGAACCAAAGCAAGCAAAGCCCGCATTTTTAGTGCTTGCTCCTACAGGTATCGACTTCTTGTCTATCACAAGCACTTTGAGGCTCGGGTCAGCCTGTTTTAGGGATATTGCAGTGCTTATCCCGACGATCCCGCACCCTACGATGGTATAATCTACATCAATAAAATAATGTTGGTATTCCCAAAAACTATGATATTCTGAAATGCTAGTATTTGTTGCCACTTTATTGCCATTTTTCTTTCAAGTCATTCGTTTCATTCTGGGGAAATCCACCGCTCAAAACAGCACCACAATCACCCAAAAATAAACTGAAACGTGAGCGAATGTAATCTACCTATTGTCAATAAACAACTTTGATGTCCAATAGAATGAATATTTGATAGGTTTTGAGATATAATCCACTGAAATGCTCAACAATAATTCATTTTCATTAATTTCGCACTCTAACTGCGATTGAGAAAGGGTATATCCAGAAACATAAATTAGCACACTATTTGTAGGCTCGATCAACTATAATGAAAGTCAAAAACATAACATATGATACAACGAATTCAAAGTATATTTCTACTACTAGCAAGTATAACGTTCTTCTTACAATTTGTATTCAATTTTGCGACAAGCGATCAACCTAGCCCTGGTTTTCTGAGCGACAAAATATACAACGTAATGGATAACCCTGTACTTATAGGGCTAGCTGTTCTTGGTGGTGCAATAGCATTGATTGCCATCTTCATGTTCAATAACCGACCGCTTCAAATCAGATTGGGCTACGGTGTGATTGTGCTTTCTATCTTATTGCCGTTGGTTGCCTTTCTATTGATATTCAATGAACCTACCGGCCTCGCAAAGGGGACTGATATAAATGATGGTGTAGCAGGATACCTTCCGATAGTCGGCCTTATTATGGCTATCTTGGCAAACAGATTCATAAATAAAGATAATAAGCTGGTGAAATCGATGGATAGACTAAGATAGGATCCATCACTGCACGTTGATATATAGTTTGAATACGCTACGCGATGCATACCACTCGTGGCTCGACTAATTAACACAAGAGCAAATTAATACCAAAAGGCCAATGTTGTGCTATCACTACACCTCTGGTATCATCAAAATGATTGTCACCATAAGATGGTTAATCGCAATGGTAGGTTTTGGTCTAACTCAAAATCACTTCTACATATCACGTAGTATAAAAATCATAATACTTACTTTTGTGATTGAAGTGACGACACCTCAAAAAAATAGAGATTAATGATACGTAAATTGCAAGTTCATAATAGCCTAACGAGACAGAAAGAAGCGTTCACACCTATCACAGAAGGATTCATAGGAATGTATGTGTGTGGACCTACCGTGTACAGTGATGTACATTTAGGAAACTGCCGTACATTTGTTAGTTTTGACATGATCTATCGCTACTTGCTGGCCAGTGGCTATAAGGTGAGGTATGTCAGAAATATCACTGATGTTGGACACTTACTAGATGACGGTGAAGATAGAATGAGTAAGGGGGCACGAATGCAAAATTTAGAACCCATGGAAGTCGCTCAAAAATACAGCAACGGATTCCATGCAATGATGGATACATTCAATACGCTCAGACCATCTATAGAACCTCGCGCAACTGGTCATATCATTGAGCAAATCGAAATGGTGCAAGCTATTATTGACAATGGTTATGGTTATGAAAAAAATGGATCAGTTTATTTTGACACTATAAAATTCTCCGAAAATACAGGCGCTTACGGCAAATTATCCGGTAGGATCATAGAAGATCTACTTACTGAAACTAGAGATAATCTTAAAAATCAAAGTGAAAAAAAGCACCCTTCAGATTTTGCAATCTGGATGAAAGCCGCCGATGATCATATTATGAAATGGGAATCGCCTTGGTCAGTTGGGTTTCCGGGGTGGCACCTAGAATGTAGTGCGATGAGCACAAAATATTTAGGATCTAAATTCGACATACACGGTGGTGGAAACGATCTCAAATTTCCTCACCACGAGAATGAAGTCGCTCAGAATATCGGCGCCTGTAATTGCGAACCCGCCAACTACTGGTTACATACCAATATGCTACTCATGAATGGCAAAAAGATGAGTAAGAGTGATGGAAATACGATCTCTCCACCCGAATTATTTTCAGGTGATAGTCCGCACGTATCAAAAGGATATAGTCCTATGGTCGTCAAATTCTTCATGTTACAAAGTCATTACCGCTCTACTCTAGACATCACTGATGATGCGCTACTGGCTGCAGAAAAAGGCTACAAAAGACTGATGGAAGCCTATAAGCACCTGAAGGATCTAGAAACTATGGGGCTAAGTGAGGAACATGAAGTAAATGGTAAGATAAAGGACCTAGTTTCGGCCGCTTACGCTGATATGGACGATGATTTTAACACACCGAAAGCACTAGCACAGCTATTTGCCATAGTACCCATGATCAACAGTTTTGTAGATGGAAAAATGGAAATAAATACTGTATCTAAGATCAATCTTCTCATGCTCAAAGAAGCCTTTGACGATTTTATCAATAACATATTCGCACTCAAAAACGAATTGGAGTCTGGGGGCAATTCTGGGATGATGGATGGGTTGATGGATCTAATATTGGATATCAGACAGAATGCTCGAACCAATAAAGACTGGACTACATCAGATCAAATCAGAGACAAAATGAACGAACTCAATATCGTTGTCAAAGATGGATCTGACGGAACAAAATGGACGGTAGGATAACGTACATACTATCACATTGCGATGGAGACAAGGCAATCTTACTGACAAAATCTCAGTTAATAATAGAGAAGAGATCACCTCTACAAACCTAGATCAAAATGATAAAAAACATATCTACGTTACTAATGATCATATGTCTTGTCGTATCAGTGACAAGCTGTAAAACTGACACAAAAAAGGCAGTAAAAGAAGACCCTCTAAAGGAACTCTTTTCAAAACGAAAGGTACCAAAATTTGATCCCGAATCGGCATATAATTTTGTCTCCAAACAAGTAGATTTCGGACCACGATACCCCGGTAGTGAAGCGCATAGAAGGCTTATTGACTACCTCGCATCCGAACTAGAAAAATATACGGACAACGTTATACAACAAGATTTCATGGTAGATTTTATGGATGTCACTAATGTTGCAGCTACCAATATCATAGGCGTAATCAATCCTGACAAAAAACGTAGAATATTACTAGCAGCGCATTTTGACACACGTATGATTGCCGAAAAAGATGCAGATCCAGCAAAAGTAGATCAGCCCATACTAGGTGCCGATGATGGAGCATCTGGCGTAGGAGTATTATTGGAAATAGCTCGAAAAATAAAGGAAAGTGGTATTGATATCGGTGTAGATATCATCCTATTTGATGCTGAAGACAATGGTTCAAATCAAAAAAACTGGTGTCTAGGTTCAGAATACTGGGCCAAAAACCCGCATGTTGAAAATTACACCGCTGATTTTGGAATCCTGCTTGATATGGTGGGTGCCAAAGGTGCAGAATTCGGTAAAGAACAGTACTCCCTCGAATACGCCGGTCAGTATGTAAATAAAATCTGGACACTAGCTGATCGAATGACTTTTGGAGAGTACTTCAAGGACATGCAATCTGGTTATGTAACAGACGATCACCTTATGGTAAACCTATATCGAAAGGTGCCAATGCTTGACATCATAAATATGTCTCCTAATCACAAGAAAAACTTCGATGACCATCATCACACACACAATGATAATATGGATATCATAGACAAAAACACACTCAAAGCTGTGGGTAAAGTAGTCCTTGCAACTATCTATAATTACAATAATCGTACGTTTTAACCAAATAAGGTGCTCTTGCCGACAACATTTCATATCTACTTCTCCTTTATAGCGGTAAATATTTTACTATCTTTGCGTTATATATTTAAAAATAAAGTAATTTATAAAGTCTTAACATTCTGCATTTAGTGTCAGAAAATCAAATACTAAAATAATGAAAAAATTATTATTACTCCTCGCATTTATCTTCGTGGGTATGAGTGCCCAGTCGCAAGAAATCAGTACTGATCAATGGACCCTTGTTACAAAAAGAACAGCTGATTGGTGTCCGTTTTGCGGTACTTGGGGTTGGGAATTCAAAAATAATGTATTGGAAGATATCCAAGATAAGGAAGTAGTATTCTGGATGGCACATCATAGTGGCAGTCTGGAAACTCCAACCGCACAAGCAATCCTTGATAATTTCGGAGGTGGGGGCCAACCAAGATTTTTCCTTAATAACGACGACATGGGCGTAGTCTCAGGTAACATCAGCTCTAAAAGAACTGAGTTTCAACAAGTAATTGATGGCATCAATTCTTTTGAGGCGTTTGGTGGTGTAGGATCTTCTGCAACCTTTGATGGAGAAAAAATCAGTAACATTGCAAAAGCTAAGTTCTTTGTTGGGTCTAAGAACTCCAATTACTGGTTAGCATCGTATCTAGTAGACGATGAATTAATAGCATCTCAGGCTTCGCAAGGTAGTAATGCAGTGCATGAGAATATCCTTCTTCATTCTCTCAATGGAGACAATTACTTTGGTGAAAATATCGTAACCGGACCAGTAGTAGCGGAAGAAGAATTTACAGTTACTGGTGAACTTGACTTCTCTGGCCAATCAGATATACCAGATTATACAGATGGATACTCTATCGTCACCGTGCTATGGACGCTAAATACTAACTCAGGAATATACACTCCATACAATCTTAACAGACAATCGATATCTCCATTATCTAGCACTGCTGACGTTTTAAGTAATATCGACGTATCAGCTTTCCACTTAGGCTCTGGTCAGGTAAATATAAATATAGAGTCAAAAGAAGTGATCAAAAATGCCTCAGTAACATTGTTGGATATCAACGGCCGTACTGTTGCCACAACAGCTAGTACAGACTTAAATGTGGGAGAAAACCAACTGATACTAAGCACTCAAGAACTACAACTGGGAACATACATCATCAATGTGAGAAGTCCAAAGGGTAGCAAGAGTATAAAAATAAGTGTCAGACCATAAGTCTAGTAATCTGGAATTTATTATTTAAAAAGGTATTTCTTGAAGATATATTGACAAACTAAAAACCGAATGGGATCCATTCGGTTTTTTAATTTGTATAATGAAGTAATCCGACAAAGACAACATGTCAAAACTACCCGCAGAGAATAGATTTCTAGACCTATCAGATTACGGTAGACCTATAGCCAAGATAATTGCTAACAGCTTGCAGCACACGTCAGCTACAGCAATCCATGTAACCATGGCGTTTATAGTATCAGGACTGATCGCGATATACTTTATGTTTACTGGGCAATATTTGCTTGCAGGCCTCTTTCTGATACTAAAATCCATACTTGACGCAGCAGATGGTGAACTTGCTAGAGTAAAGCAGACTCCGTCATACGTAGGTAGGTATTTTGATTCGATTGCGGACATCATTTTAAACTTCCTATTCCTTGCCACTATTTGGAAGATTACGAATGGGTCAATTATTCTCTTGATGGGTGCGTTTATTGGCATCCAGTTGCAAGGGACATTGTATAATTACTACTATGTAATTCTTCGTAATAAGGTCAATGGCGATACTACGTCAAGAGTCTTTGAAAACCATGCACCAACTGCACATCTAGGCGAAGAACAAAAGACTGTTACGCTCTTTTACAATATCTATAATTTCCTCTATATCCCATTTGATAAGTCGATCTATTATATGGATATGAAAGCCACAACAGCTACACATTTCCCGAGTTGGTTTATGACTATGGTCTCTGTTTTTGGACTAGGATTCCAATTGCTGATTATTAGTGTTATGCTTACGTTGAACCTAGCAGGGTATATCCTACCCTTTTTTGTTTGCTTTTCAGTTTTCATTATAGTGTTTATTATCATAAGAAAGATGATCAATTAGATACCCATTTTGTAGATTATTTATCTAGGCAGGTCTATGCTTCCTAATTATACAAAAGAATGTTCTTGTACCTCTACTACATCAATTACCCGCTTTGATTCTCGAAAAAATGAATTATTACATATATTTAAGAGTCGAAAAGAGATTAAACTCTGATGATTAATACTGCGGCTAAAGTACTCTATCTAAAACGATAGTCTTATTGATTATGGAAATCATGTCTACGTATTTGTTTTGTCGCTGGTTTTGCATGAGAGCTTATGATTGATTTTTGACAACAACCACCTACTCCACCATCAAAAAACCAGATCATGAGATATCTTATCATCTCTTTACTTGTAATGCTGTCCTATAGCAATCTCTGTAGTCAAGTTAGTCTGCAAGAGACTGAGCAAAAGGAAGCGGAAGAAAGAATTTCTTATCAGGAAGCCATTGCTATTTTTGATACAGATTCATTGTATTCTGAGGAGCAACTCAAGAAATCTCTTACCACAGCACAGATGTATCTTATGAAAAATAAAGATACTGAGGGCCTTGAAAACTTGTTTGTAATCGCTTCCGACTACGCCAAAAGAACCAATCAAATCAAAGAATACATAGACCTAAAAAGCAACCAAGGTCAACTACAAATATCAAACGGAAAATCAGAAGAAGCTATAAATCTATTACAAAAACTACTAGATACTTATACTGATAAATCCGCTGACTATGTCATAGATCGTAATCTCGAAGCACGAATCAACAAAGCAATGGGTGATGCCTATTTGGATCTTGATAATTTAGAATTATCAACAAACCAATACAAACGATCCCTACAAATATCAGAGGAAGACAGGGACACTAATTATATGGCCATGTGCTATATATCCTTAGCTACAATGCACACTCAATTAGGCAATATATATGATGCTATAGACTATAATCTAAAAGCACTCAACATACTAGATCTAGAAGGAAAAGGAGCTTACTATGGCGTAGGAGCTAGCCAAGTTCTAGCCAAAACCTTTCAAAAACTAGGTAATTATGAAAAGGCTATGGAATATGCCAAACAGATGGATAAAATCTGTGAACAAAAGGGCTACAGTCGTATGGGCGCACATGCCAAAGCTCATCTAGCGAAGCAATTCAAGATCAGGAATCGATACATCGAAGCAAAGGATAACTATGACAAAGCACTGGTCTATTTTGAGACTCCAAACGTCCAGCTTCACGGTACTGCTGGCGATCGTATGATTATTAACATAAAAATAGACATGGCAGATATGGCTATGGCACAGGGGCAATTAGCCGTTGCAAGAGACTACATATCCGAAATCTATGCTCGTGATACTAGCCTGATGTCATTTGATTCTAAACTAGATCTTGAAAAGCTAGAATTCAACTATGCCTTGAAGACAAATAATATCTCAAAGGCGAAAAATAGACTACAAAACGTACAAAAAGTAGTCTCGTTAAAGTCAGAATTCGTGCATCAGAAGCAACTTGCCGATATGGAAAAATCAATGGCCGAAACCACAGGCAACTATAAACTCGCCAATGAGAAAATGATAAAATATCACAGCCTAGCCGACTCTATCCAAAATAATCTCAAATCTCAGTTGATCCACAATATGGAAGGCCGATATAATCAATCGCAAAGTGAAAAAAAGATCTCTCAACTCAACCTAGAAAAGGAAATAACAACAACTAAACTGAATCAGCGGAACAACATGCTTATCCTAGGCGGAATTGCAATTTGCTTACTCGCATTTTTATTAGCGACTCTATACAACCTCTATCATAAAAACAAAAAGAATAAAGATAAACTGGCCGCACAAAACGGAATCATTTCTGCGGCGTTATCTGACAAAGAGATCTTGCTTAAAGAGATACACCATAGGGTCAAAAACAATCTACAAGTCATATCATCACTTCTCAATTTGCAGTCTAAATTTGTAAAAGACGAAGGAACATTAGATGCCATCAAAGCGAGCAAGTCAAGAGTGCAGTCCATGTCTTTATTGCATCAGAATCTGTATCAGGATGATAATCTAAAAGGTGTCCAGATAGATAAATATCTTGGTATCTTGAGTCAGAATCTTTTTGACACTTACAACATACAAGATAATATCAAATTCACCTCAGAGATAGAACCAATCTCACTTGATATAGATACAGTTGTCCCTATCGGACTTATCACTAATGAAATCATCAGCAATGCCCTCAAACATGCGTTCAAAGGGAGACTAGAAGGCAACATACATCTCAGTCTAAAAGAACAAAATGAACAACTACTGCTAATGATAAAAGACGATGGCATAGGCCTGCCAGATTCCGAACTGCCTGTAAGTTCTAAGTCTCTTGGAGCGACATTGATACAATCATTTACAGACAAGCTAGATGGCACAATCACTATCGATAACAGTAGCGGCTGCGCGATCACAATAGCAATCAATGACTATCATAAAAAATAGAATCTAATATCATTCTTTTAGGTGACATGCCAACCATTGTCAACTTGTATCATTGCAAAAACACTAAACTCACACTTTTCGATGGTACGCTTAATGAATAAACAAATACACCAACTAGTCTGCCAAAATTTTGACCTTATGCCAGCAACTAAAGTACTTATCATTGAAGATGAACCCGCTATATCCCAAGATATCAAGCTGATTCTGCTATCTCAAAGCTATGATGTAGTAGGGATCGCAGATTCAGCAAATAAGGCTTTTGATATGCTTGCTAGTAGGACTCCTGATATAGTACTCCTGGACATATCCATCAAGGGAGACAAGACAGGTATAGATATCGCGGCAGTTATCAATCATAGATTCAAAATACCATTTGTGTTTCTGACTTCCTATTCAGATTCGAATACACTTGACCAGGTAAAAAAGACAAAACCGTACGGCTATATCGTAAAGCCATTCAAAGATAGTGATCTAGCTCCAGCAATCGAAGTAGCACTTCTTCGAAAATCCAGTGAACAAAAAACTTATCCCACGATAGAAGAGCTCAATAAAGTATCACTCTCGCCTCTTACCCAAATGGAATATCAAATATCACGTCTCATCTGGGAAGGCAATAAGAATCAACAAATGGCGGACGCTCTTTTTCTATCCATTAATACCATCAAGACACATATTGGAAACCTATATGCTAAGACAGCTGTAAACAGCAAAAGTGCACTCATAAGTAAGATCAGAGAATCCACTTAATTATTAGCCTGCGTAATGACCTACTGAAATAGAGCCTTATATTTGCAGTATGGGAAATACTTCTGGCCAATGCTCAAGATGTAGAAATACAATAGACTGCCAAGCTAACAATATAGAAAACTGCGTCTGCACTGAAGTTACTATCAGTGAAGATGCGACCCTATTCCTCAAAGAAACCAACTACGATTGCCTCTGCAATGACTGCTTAGCACAAGTGAATAGTATTGTCGAAATGGCGAAAAAAATCCCGAGCACCATGACAGAAGGCTGCCACTACTACATAGAAAGCGGCAATTATGTATTTACGGAGTTATATCATGTCAGTAGAGGGTATTGCTGTGGTTCTGGCTGCAGGCATTGTGCTTATGGTCGACCGTACCTAAAAAAGTAATACCAATTTTATTACTGAACCTCACACCCAACTAACAACCAAAACAGGGATAAAATCTTGCGATTTTATCCCTGTTGTCAATCAATCTATTTTGATGTTATTCTACTTCATTTTGTAGGTTCCCTTTCCTACTTCGAACCCATTATTAAAAATCTGTACATCATACATTCCTTTTGGAAGTCGATCATCAAACTTCCAACTTATGCACCCATTGGTATCTTCATTGTTGTATTCCATGATACCTGAAGTAGTGTACCTCACTTGAGTGTTATCCAACTTGTTAGTCAAAATCCCGGATCCCATATCTTCTCTTGCAATTGTCTCACCTGTCGGATCCACCAATCTTATTTGAAATTCCTTCTGTCCAGAAGGAGTAACCAAGTTGGTTTCGGTCGTAAAGCATACTTCAATAACATTAATGTTTTTGGCTCTCGACTTTTTCTTCTTTTTCCCTTTATCATTCTCATTGTACCCCTGTACTTTCATGAAGTTGACTTTGATAGCATTTGCCATATCTACTTGGGTATCTAAGATATCATTCGTCTTAGCCAACCTCTCTTTCTCTACTGCAAGCACTGCCCTAGCTTCTTCGATTTCTTTTTTAGCCCGTTGTTCATTAAGGTATTGCGTATTGAGCGATGCATTTTGATCTTTCAACTGAGAGTTATCAGCCAATAACATTGTATTTTCGTCTCTCAATTCAGCAACTTCAGCGATGTATTGAGCTGCTTGAGAATTCATCGCTGCGATTTCATCCTTGGCCTTATTTAGCTCTCTTTTAGTCCAGATGAGATTATTGATCTTATCTTTCTGTGATTTCAATTCTATCTTTTGATTTTCGATGAGACCATTGAGTTCTTTATTGTCACCTCTCATATCCTCTAACCCTTCGAGCGCTGCAGTGTAATCTTGTTCTAGTTCAGCTTGCACTTTTTCTAGTTCTACCAATTCCGATTCCTGACGTAAATTCTGAGTCTCCAACTGCGAATTAGAAAACCATTGATAACCATTAAGGCCTATCAATCCAATAATGGCAATTATTGCCCATGCCGCTAAATTATTTTTTGATTTCGATGTCATATTAACTATATAATTTTGAGGTTCTAAAATTTTGACGCTACTGAACTGCATTGAAACAATACAGCAATTGTCTCCCGAATCAACTCTTGTAAATTTACATTTTTATTGATGCAATCCATTAGAATCAATTGTTTTCAATCACATAACGATACAAATATTAGCAATTATTCTCTTGTTTACACTCTGATTTTGTAAATTGGTTGTATTCACCGATAATTACGTTTAGTAGAAAACCCTTAGTAGGTCATGATAATCCAACCAAAACACATCAAACACACGCTGTTTTTAGATATCGAGACGGTCTCTGTTGCTGCATCCCTAGATGAACTGTCAAGTACAATGCAAGATCTGTGGTGCAAAAAAGCGAAGCAATTCACCCCTGACCGATCAATTCCCTCCAAGGAAGACGCCGCTATATTCTATGAGCAGAAGGCTGGGATCTTTGCAGAATTTGCCAAAATAGCCTGTATCACAGTTGGATATTTAGCTGTGGATGAAGATCACAATCGAACGCTTAGGCTGAAGACTTTTGCTGGCAATGAAGTGGAGCTTCTTACCGAATTCAATCAGATGCTAGATAGACATTATGATGATCCTGATACGAATTTTTTGTGTGGACATAACCTAAAAGAATTTGACATCCCGTTCATCTGTCGGAGATCAGTTATCCATGGACTTCATCTGCCTCGACTTGTCAATATCGCTGGTAAAAAGCCGTGGCAAATTACTTATCTCCTTGACACGATGGAATTATGGAAATTTGGAGACTACAAAAACTATACATCTCTGGCACTATTGGCAGGAGTGCTTGGTATCCCTACGCCCAAGGATGACATCGATGGCAGTATGGTCGGTCATGTATTCTGGGTAGAGGATGATATTGATCGTATTGTTACCTATTGTGAGAAAGATGTGGTCACTGTTGCTCAAGTTGCAATGAAATTTGCAGGACTTGAGTTTATCGATGAAGATAATATAGAGGTGGTGTAGAGAATATGAAATATCTAATCGATTAAATTAGCAATCACATCTGAGGTTCACCTTCAAAAGCAGCAACTATAACATAGATGGTACTTAGGGTTTGGATTAGGCAAACCTCTTTCTAAACGCGACACCAGGCTAATAGGTACATCTGCTATATTTGCTAGCTTTTCTTGGGACAAGGCAATATCTTTATGAAGCTTTCGCAATCGCTTACCAAAACGTTTTTTGAAGCGTACACTTTTGATAATTAAATTAATAAACCATGAAAAGAATATTCCTTTTTCCCATTCTAATTAATAATATCTAACTGTTCACCGCCAAATAAGAAAATTACCCCTACAATTGCTGCTTACATCCAGAATATTAATTCAGTATATGAGCACATTAATTTTTTCAAATACTTATCCTTTAAGAATTGTTTAGAGACAGGATATAACTCGTCTATTACTATTGATAATATATTGCATGCAGAGATTCTTTTGGTCGATTTTCCATATGGGATCAAACCTTTTGAACTTAGTAGACTCCTTAGCGATTGGTGTGCGCCAAAAGATTGAAAACGACTCCTCGAATCTCAAAGAGCACTGGCTTTTAGACAATTCTGATTTCTCCCAGTTGAGAGGGAAACTCGTGATTGCGCATTGCCTGGAATTCTATATAAGTTATGAACTTGATTCAATGGCGAATAAATACTAATCTGAATTCGACATTTTGTACTCAGTGGTAAATAGACTCACAAGTTATTTTTTTTAAACAAAAAAGATATTCTATCCGTACTTACGATTAAGCCAACGTTTTGAGACTTCCTTTCCGTTCTAAAACATGCATAACACTGATTACTATTTCGTTTGTTGCTAATACTATTAGCAACGCTCAATATCTATCGGCAGTTACCTATAATTAGGTGCGGTAAATAGAAACAGTATTGGTATAACATGAGCAATATGAAACGACGATAAAGCATCGAATACATGATATTAAATCTCCATCTGAACACTATAGGATGTAAAAAAGGCTCCAAATCTTTCGATTCGAAGCCTTCGGTATCTACTACCATAATTCTATCTACGCATTGATGCGATTAATTTTGCTTCAGTCTTTCTAGGATGCCATTGTTATCGATTACGATTTCTGCATCGGCAAATCCTTTGTTGACAGCTTTCACAAGAGCCTGCTTCGCTTCTGCGTGCGTGCTGTATGCTCCTAAGATAAATATCGTCCAATCTCCTTTAGTCCATTGCTCTATCTCACCTAGTTGCTTAGCTTTATCTATATCGAACCAGATCGGATCTTCGTATGATGCCAATCGGATCTTATAGCTTTCACGTCCTCGATTATTCAGAGAATAGTCATTGGTGGTACTCTGCTCGTACGTATTCGTATTCGATTCGTATGATGTATATGATCCACCCTGCCCTTCATTTGCTATGATCAACTCTATAGCCATGCTAGTCAAGTCATCTTTTGTGATGAATGCATCTTGGTAGCCACTGGTTTTTACAGTTTTCAATACCTGACTAGCTTCTTCCCTATCTAAGAAATAACCAAGTTTGATCTTAGTATTTGTTGCATTGAAAACTTTATATAAGTTACCGTATCTTGATAAAGCCTTGTACTGATCGACATTTCCATTTGAGTGATTCAGTGACGCCAACTGTATAAAATACACCTCGGATACTGGCATAATTTCTCCTAGCGCTACTCTCCTTGCTCCAGCTAAATCTAGGTTCAATGGTGCACGATCGGCAGACACCGCCTTATAATTAGGTATTTTGTAAGATTCGGGCTTAGTCACCAATGCATCATTTTTATCAACAATAGCAAGCTCAGCAATTTCCGATTCACTTTTTGTTGGCACAAGTGCCGCAGCATCCTCAGATGGCACTGTCATTGCAGACTGCACAATAGCCACTTCCGATTCTAATACTCCAACCGGCTCTGAAATCATAAGCTCAGCATCGGCACCGTTATCAGCAGCAACTGTTGACGAATTCATCAATGCGTCTAATTCGAGTACATCCATCTCATCTATATATCTATCTAACGTAACACCCATCCATACTATCGAAAGACTAACATCAGGAGCATTTACATCTTGTGTATCGTATGCCAAAAATGCTATCGGTTTGAGTGATAACTTCTCAAATAACAACCGATCTCTTTGCTTTTGCTGTTTTACGTCAGCATATCCCCACGTCATCAGATTGTCTTCTTCAGCTATCAATGTCGCAGAAGATAGATCGGCCTCTTTCTTCTTTTTTGTCGGATTTGTAGTTGATGTTCTTGTTGGTGGATCTTGAAGCGTTATTATCTCTAGCATCTCAACATTAGAGACTGATTTTGCAGTCGGATTATTCACATTCACTGCAGAAGCATCACTGACAATAGAAGCCAATTCCACAGCATCTGGCTTAAACTCCATATTCGCTATTTCTTCAATTCTGTTCTCTGGCATTGCAAGGTAGATATCGTCCATACCACGTCCTCCTAGTCTATTCGAGCTAAAAAATATTCCTTGACTATCATACCTTTTCGCAGGATAGTAGTCATCGCCAGGAGAATTGATCCCACTAGCCATATTGACGGGGTGTCCCCATCCGCTATTATTATGCAATGCATGAAAGATATCATATCCTCCCATCCCATGATGAAAGTCAGATGCAAAGTACAACTCCCCTTCCGTGTAGAACGGTGTGATTTCATTACCTGTAGTATTGATATCCGCGCCTAGATTCTCAGGATAAGTCCATGTACCTTCGACTCTATTACTCACGTAAATATCATATCCACCATACCCTCCCGCTCTATTACTTGCAAAGTAAAGCGACATTCCATCTTTTGATAGAGATGGAAATCCTGTTGATGTACCAAATTCATTATATCGAAATGGCCTCTCACTTGTCCAACTTCCGTCTGGCAACAGATCCGCAACATAGATACTGTGATAACTATCATCGCCTGTCACATGAGCACCACCGTCTTGTATTTTGTTTCTTGTAAATGCGCAAACTCCCGCTTCAAGAGCAAATGAAATTGGCCCCAAATTCTTCTTCTCTACTATACCTGATCTCAGAAACCTTACATTATCCGCTCGTAATTCCGTATCAAGCTCGGATATGTATAGCATATTCCCAGCTAGACTCTGACCAGTTGCTTTTGCCGTCCCTGATAATGCTATATCATTTCTGAACGATGAAAACACCAAATTATCGCCTAAAAATGCTACTCCAAAATCAGAATTCGCAGTATTGACATCTACCAACTCAACCTGAAAATGATCGTTCTTTTTATATAAATGATTAGCATATTCACAAGAAAGTTGATAGTGTTTCGCATCTTCAAAATTGTATGCTTTATATACTTCAAATTGATAATGTGCAAGTTCATACTGTCCCATTTTCATCAAGGTCATTCCATAATTTCTAATATGAATAGGGTCCAAAAATGTACTTGACTCTATTTTTTCATATGCTGATACTGCCTTACCCAGCTGATTGGTCATCCTGTAAGCCTCAGCTAGATTAGTTTTGGCTTGCACATTTTCTGGTTGTTCCTCAAGAAATGAATTGTACGTTTCTATAGCTGCCGCATAGTGTTTTAGATCAAATTGCTTATTCGCCTGATGGAACAATTTCTGACCAACTACTGCAGATGAAAAACAAATCATCAATGCTAAGAAAGGTATTTGCAGTTTAAATTTCATGATTCAAGTTTTAAGACCATTTAATATTATCCTAGCAAATATATATATTAATATTGATAACGTGTGATTAATATATAACAAAATAACGTAATATGTATTTTAAATACTTCTCTTATTCATAGTACTGAGGTGACATGTAATGTTGATTTGTCGTGTTGATACCATGATTTTGCTTATTCTCCGATACACGTTTGCTAATGCCTCCAATTATATTTATCTTGGTAGCCAATAGGTCGATGCTTTTCAATAAGTTGCACTGCATTAATCAATTGCCCTGATAAATATTCATATTCCCTGCCCTGTAGTAACTATCAAAATTTGTATATTTCATCTTTATGAATATCTACAAAAATTCCTAGTCAAAAATTAATACTATGCTAAGATTCCTAAAAATTCGTATTCTTTTTTCTTTTGCCATTCTGGTAGTAACTACCTCAAGCGCTTCAGCACAAAAACTGACACATGCCCTTGGAGAAGTGATCGTAGAAGTAAGAGACAATCAAGGTTTGAGATCACTACTTTTAGATATAGATAGCGAATCAAGATTTGAATCTAATGTAGAGGCTAGACAGCTGATGCAAACTCCAATGAATCTTTGGGTACTTTCTGTGGATCCCAATACGGATAACGAATTTGACTTTCTAAATTCCATTCTAAAAAATAGGAATACCCTACTCGCTCAACAAAACCATATAACTCAACTAAGGGAGACTATCCCTAATGACACAAGATTCTCTGAGCAGTGGCAATACATAAACACTGGCACATCAGGTGGTGTGGCTGATGCAGACATAGATATAGAACTGGCTTGGGATCACACTACAGGTGGAGTTACAATCGATGGTGATACTATTGTTGTTTGTATTATTGATGATGGAATAAATGAGTCCCATCCAGACCTAGGAGATAACCTTTGGATCAATCGCGGTGAAATTGCTGGGAATGGAATTGATGATGATAACAATGGTTATATAGACGATGTAAGAGGATGGGATGTATACTCTGATAACGACAATGTCTATCAAGGAGGAGGGCATGGAACTCCAGTGGCAGGTATTGTAGGTGCTCAAGGAAATAATGAACTCGGTGTCGCTGGTGTCAATTGGGATGTCAAACTGATGATCGTACGTGGAGGTAGTCCGGAATCAAATGCTTTGGCTTCGTATGCTTATCCGTATAACATGAGAAAGAGATATAATGAAACAAATGGTGCAGAAGGTGCTTTTGTGGTCAGTACTAATGCAAGTTGGGGTATAGATTTTGGAAATCCCGATGATGCTCCGATATGGTGTGATTTTTACAACAAACTCGGAGAAGAAGGAATACTGAGCTTTGGAGCAACAATAAATGGAAATACGGACGTAGATGTTGAGGGAGATCTACCTACAGCCTGCAGTAGTGATTTCTTGATTTCTGTGACAAATATGAATAGAACGGATGAGAAAGTCAATGGTGCTGGATATGGGACCAGAACGATTGACCTAGGAGCATTTGGAGCATCGACATTTACACTTACATCAAATGGCTATGGCGGATTTGGTGGTACGTCTGGCGCTACTCCTCACTGTGCTGGTACAGCCGCCCTATTGTATGCAGCAGATTGTAGTGATTTCATGAGCATTGTCAAATCAGATCCTGCACAAGCTGCCCTAGCCATCAAGGATCATATCCTACATGGGGTAGACCCTAATCAGTCCCTGCAAGGTATCACCACCACTGGCGGCAGACTCAATGCCAATACCGCCATGCAAAACTTACTATCTACATGTGGTGATTGCTCACAAGCCTTTGGTAGTCAGCTATCAGAATTGAGTATAGATGGAGGAACTTTGTCATTCTTAGACAATGGAAATGTTGGTATTGTGACCCTACGATACAAACAGGTAGAAGACACCGACTGGATCGAAGTAGAAAATATCACTAGTGGCTACCAATTCTCAGGGTTACAAAACTGTGCACCTTATGAATACCAGATCAAAACAACGTGCCCCGATGATGAAAATGTAACCTATACCTACGCCAGGGTCTTCGAAACTGGTGGATGTTGTGTTGCACCTGAGAATTTCATTGGAACTATAGACGGTAATACCCTTACCGTAGACTGGACCAATCCTCAGTTCATTTCCAATATGATATTAGAGCATAAAAGTTCTTTAGAAGAAGATTGGACCATTGTAGACTTAGGTGATGACAGCTCATTTACTCTAGAAGATTTAGCGGAATGTACATTCTATCAGGTGAGACTAAAGTCAATTTGTGATCAGGTAAATAGTGAATCTATGTATTCTAGTATATTCAGTGGCAGTACATCATGTGCCCAGTGTTCTAGTGAGGATTATTGCGAATTTGGAGAAAAAAACACAAGCGATGAATGGATAGAATATAGCTCAATAGAAGGCATATTTGAAAACCAATCAGGGCAGAGCGAATTCGGCTACGAAAGTAATATTGGACGATTTGATATCTCTCTAGATCAAGGATCAGCATATACACTAAAACTAGCACCTGGATATAGCGGCACTGTATATGAAGAGTTTTTTACAGTAGCTATTGACTACAACCAAGATGATATATTCGACGAAAATGAAATAATTTATCAAGATACACTGCCTCAGACTGACACCGTAAGTGGTCAGTTTATCATACCATTTGATTCGGCTCCAGGCATTACGAGAATGAGAATAGTGATGCGTTACAATGCTCAAGCGGAACCTTGCGATGCTACTGGTTTTGAATATGGAGAGATTGAAGACTATTGCGTCACTATCAATGAGGTAGTAAGTACAAAATCTTCAAAATATTCTGAATTTACAATCCTACCAAACCCAGTATCAGACAGATGCGCTATTAATTTTGATTCTAATACAGCAAGCCCAGGGTCCATCTATACCTATGCTGCAGATGGGACTCTAGTAAAAGAAGTGCTATCATATAAAAAAGGAGCTTCATCGATAGCTCTAGATATGAGCAACCTGAATTCGGGAATCTACTTCATAGAAGTTCGAAGTGCAACTGAAAGGTATATCAAAAAAGTCATCAAAATATAGATTGGGCTTATCCTAGATTGTAGTAAAATCGAGGTGCAGAAAGATAGGCCGCTCAATCATATTTACATTTTCAATATTGCACAAATAAATAAGACGCCGACAAAGTTTTATGCTTTATCGACGTCTTATTTATTTTCCGAGAAGTACGAAAATATAACCTCTCAGGAACCACTTTTTAATCTTCATAAATATTACAAACACCAGAAATATTTAGGATACTTCCTGGATCATTGATTATGGACTGCACATCTAGACCATGACTAATATTAATATCCACTAGGTTTAATGTACCCTTATTAAGGATAACCCCATTCTCAGCATCCGCATTACTTATATCAAAACCTATCATTGTCACGATCGATCCACTTGCAATCTCAATGGATGGCAAAGTTGATTCAAAATTCAAAAGTACATTATTAGCTCTATTAGACTTGATAATCACATCCTTATCGATTATTACCAGATTACTTCCAACACTTATTTCCTTATTTGCAAGTACATCCTCAAGATAAATGGTATCTCCGTCTATGGCACATTCGAGGGCCCGCTTTAGAGATCCGTATTGATCTACATATTGATTCTCATCTACAGTTAGATCACAAAATTGATCTAAACAAACCTTAATTCCCCAATTTTCAAGTGCTCCGCCGTCCTGATTAGCATCGTCAAAGAGAGTCATCTCCCAGCTACCTCCAAGTGATCCATTGTTGAAACCCGCTAGTGGATTATCTGGAATATAAGTATTGCCATCCGTAGGCGGACATGGATAAGAAGAAGACGATGCGCCATCATCAAAATTGATATCAAAATCATTCTCATTATTACATGGGTCTGACCAAAAATCTACCGAAGTCCCGTCTGGAGATGTCAGTGTAAAATTCAGATCTGCAACCCATGTATGGCTACCAGTCAAATCAACTACATCAACATCTACTATAGTCCCCTTATCATTGATATTCATAGTGGATACAATCGTTGGGGTTCCCGAACTCGATATAGCCAAAGGTAGATCTCGTGCGCTATAGACTAGGCATGGAGCAGTTTCAAAAGTCCTATCGTCTGACCATGGAGATAATCCACATGAATTAGAACTTCTTACTTTCCAACTATACACAGATACAGGATCTAACGTTGGTGTAGTAACTGAAGTACCCGATATTGAACCAGAAGCTACAACAATACCACTTTGCGACAATTCATATTCATAGAACTCCGCCGTTGCATTCGGTTCCCAAACTAAATCTACGGTATTCCCAACTCCTAATTCTTGATCAGCTGGCGAAACTAGGAGTTGATTGCTTAATACTTCATCCAAACTTAAATCAAATGAGGCTTGGTTTGTGATCCCAGCCGAAGTTCCATTGATTACAATCCCATACTCTCCTGACTCACTAGACATACCTGACAAACTTATAATTACATCTGAGCCTGCCGCCACTGGATTGGATGAAAATCCGACTACCGTACCAGTTGGTTGACCTGTCAAACTTAAAGTGATAGTCCCTCCAAAACCATTTAAGGCTTCGGTTGCCAATACAAATGACGTGTTGCTGCTATTACAAATATCCTGCATAGCTGGAGTAGTCATCATACTAAATGATGGACCACCAGTCTCTATCGTAAAATCATCATTATTAATATCAAAAAATATATTATCTGTACACCTCACCATAACTCTTGCTGTAGTGGTCACGCCATTTGGCACAGTCACTATCTGGCTCCCGTCATTAGTTGTATTAGCTAATAGCATTACAGGGAAGGTATTGCCCCCGTCATAAGAAAGCAGAATATCCACATTCGCACAATTGACAGGAGATACATCTGTACCCGCTACATCCCACTCAATCATTACTGATTGTGTCTCAGACCAAGGTGTGTCATCTACACTAGTGACAACAAATGGTCCAGCATTAACTGCTGTTGTGACATTCATATCAGCCTCTCCTGTACATCCAGGTAAGAAGGTATTGTCTCTGACTGTTACTCGAAATGACATATCCCTCCCCACCGTTGGCAACACTTCCCATACGTCAGTTGTATTATCAATAATATTATCTAAACTAGGAAAGTAACGCTCTGACGCTGTAGTAGCGGTCAAAGAACGGAACATAGGACCAACTGTATTTGTCCCTGCAGGCGGCATAATAACTCCTACTTCGTTGTCCATTTGCTCCCAACAATAAGTCAATGTAGTCCCTCCTTCTGGATCAGAAGCTACAACATCTAACACAAAAGGAGTAGAGTGCGGAATCGTCCTACTCGTCAATGCATCTACCGTGGGTTGATCAAAAGTATCATCAATAGTACCATGACAGCCATTTCCAAGAATCTCAGCATTCATTTGCTGTATACTTATCGCATGAAAATATGCATCGCTATTATTTTGAACATTTGGATTACATATCCCCGCATAGCCCATAATTGTACTTGCACTTCCAGGCTCTCTCGCTGAAAAACTACTCCTGTTACAACTATTGTTTTGCGTATGCCCTGCCCCCATTTGATGTCCTATTTCGTGTGAGACATAGTCGATATCGAACGGGTCCCCAGTAGGTGTTCCAATACCAGTTACTCCTCTTGCTTTGTTTCCATTGCTACATATCACTCCCAAACCAGCAAGACCTGAACCGCCAGTACTAAAAATGTGCCCGATATCATAATTAGTGCCTCCGATCACAGCATCTGTATTCGTCTGGTTCTGACCTATCATTGCCCCTGCACTACTCCCGTCAAATGGATCAGATGTAGGATCATAGTAGAATATCTCATCATTATTACCTATCAGCACAAACCTAACTGTGATATCTTGCTCGAATACTTGATTGACTCTATTGATTGTTGTAGTAACCGCACTTAGCACATTACCGACATCGCCAACATCAAAGGCTCCATGAAAATTCGAATATTCACCTGTAGCGGTTACGGATAATCGATAAGACCTAAACAAACAATCCCCAGAGAATCTATTTTCTGGACTATCATCCTTTTCACTCTTTAATTTTTCAGGATCACCAGACACTCCACATGCCCAGTCTGTATTGTTAATAATATTATGCTTTCGGTATATAATTTTGTGTACTTTATCGTTACGCTGAAAATGATCAATATAAGTCTGACCTAACTCATCATATATTACTGCCCTAAACCCATGAACAGTATAATCTATTCGTGCTTTCCGAAGAGGATTAGATTTACTTATCCCCAAGAACGTCTTGATATGAGGAAACTTAGCGGCCAAAGCTGGTTCCATCATATTATATTCTACGATCTCGAAATCATCAAATGTCCTATCTGAAAGCATTATTGATATGGTTGCTGGTGTAGCTCCTCTTTTGTACTCTTGCTCGGTGGGAGCCGTCCAAAGGTTATCTTTCATTACTGTATCTGACATCTCTGCCAGCAGGTAGCTATCTGGTGTAATATCTCGTTGCCCTCTGCTGGCCACGGAAGGCTCAGTAACAATTCTCCACATTTGGCTGTACGTAGGCAACGCCACAATACAGATTATCACAACTTGTACTATTTTTTTCATACCCTGGGTTTTATGACAATTCTTTAGAAAAGGCTTGACGCTCAGAACTAACTAAAGACTATCGTTATACAAACTTATCATTGGGGTACCTTGCAGTAAATGGTTGTTGACCAGAGCAAATTTAAAAGAAGTTTTGGATTATGCACTACCAACCCACAATTTATCATGACAATCTACACTACAAAAAAAGCCCACGGTTACCGAAGTAGCCGTGGGCTTAATATGTTTCACAAGAATAACTATCAGATAGCCATTCTCATTTCACTTTCAAAATTATTTAACTCCAAGAGCTCTCATTGTCTCAACATCTAGAGCACCTACTGGCAATCCGTTGTCTTTTTGGAATTTCACAAGAGCTGCTTTTGTTCCAGCTCCTACTCTACCATCCGCACCTGCAGATCCTACATTGTATCCTCTGTCAATAAGTGACTGTTGGATTCTCTTGTAAAGATCTTGAGTTACGTCAGCTTGACATACAACCTCTTTCCACTCTGTGAATCCACCGGCTTTCACTAGTTGTCTCTTAGAGATTGTTTTGTATTGTGCTTCGATAGCTATCTTCTCAACAGTAGGTTCAGTAGAACCTTTGATTGTTCTTGTCTGATACTGAGCTTCAACCGTATTTGATTGTGTTGCTGCAGCGTTAGCCAATCTCTTGAACGCTCTGTCTTTAAATACCTTCTCAGTAGTAGCCTCATTGAAGGTTGCACTTCCCGCTAATTTTTGGAAAGTTCTGTTTCCGTACTTAGCTTCTATTGTATTAGAGTTAGTAGTCGCAGGATTAACTAACTTCTGGAATGTTCTAGTCGTATACTTAGGCTCTCCTGTAGTCTCATTAGCTGAAGCATCAGCAACAAGTCTTTGGAAAGTTCTAGTTTTGTATTGTCTACAATCATCATTCGATCCAGTACCTGTAGATACTAGCTCTACTCTTCTGTTCTGTCTCTTACCATCTGCAGTTGCATTTGTAGCTATTGGAGAAGATTCTCCTCTACCTTCGAATGACAATCTAGAAGCGCTTACTCCAGCTGCAACTAGTGCATCATATACAGATTTAGCTCTATTTCTAGATAATGCTTGATTAGATGCACTATCTCCATCAGAATCAGTGTGTCCTACGATTCTTCCTGTCATAGTAGGATCAGATGACATCATACCTGCCACTCTTCTGATCTCAGAATCAGAGTTTCCGATCAATTGAGCTGAAGAAGTTGCAAAATTTACTGCCAATGAAGTAGAAGTTCCTCCACAAGGCAGTGCTTCTGATGTAGCATCAGATACTAACTTTTGGTATGAATATGTAGTGTATTTAGCGTCACCAGTACTTGCCTCTGCTGATGCGTCGTTTGCTAATTTCTTGTACGATCTAGTAGTGTACTGTGGTCCACCATATACTGCATCAGTCGTAGCATCAGATACTAGCTTCTGCATTGTTATAGTTGTGAACTTATCATCACCAACTGCATTCTCAGATGTAGCTGAAGAAGCTAACTTCTCGAATGTTCTAGTTGTAAACTTATCATCTCCAGTTGATTGCTCAGCTGTAGCACTAGAAGCTAATTTCTTCATAGATCTAGTAGTGTACTTTGCAGGAATCTCAATCACTTCTGTAGTAGAAGCATTAACCAACTTCTGAAAAGTTCTAGTTTCGTACTTTGCAGGTACAGTAGTTGATTTAGAAGTTGCAGGAGTTACCAATTTCTTGATACTTCTTGTAGTATATGCAGCTGGCACATCTTTAACAGTTGTTGACGCTGGTGTTACTAATTTCTTGATACTTCTTGTCGTGTACTTTGCATCAACTTGGTTAGCCTGCGTTGTAGCTGGCGTGACAAGTTTTTTATATGCTCTCGTTGTGTATTCAGCTGGTACTTCTACAGCTTCTGTAGTAGCAGGAGTTACCAATTTCTTAATACTTCTTGTAGTGTAAACAGGCTCTACTGTTGTGGCACGAGTAGTAGCAGGAGTTTTCAACTTCTGGTAACTGATCGTCTCATACGTAGCATCCACTTGTGTAGCAGTTGTTGAAGCAGGTGTTACCAATTTCTGGTAAGATCTAGTTTCATACTTTGCAGGAATTTCAGTTGTATTAGCAGTAGCATCATTCGCAAGTCTTTTGATAGATCTTGTTGTAAATGTAGACTCTACTTGATTCTCATTAGCAGATGCTGGAGCTACAAGTGTCTGGTAAGATCTAGTAGTATACTCAGCTGGCACTTCTACTACCTGAGTGGTTGCATCTGTTACCAATTTCTGGAATGTTCTAGTTGAGTACTTAGCAGGAATCTCGATTACTTTGATACACTCTCCGTTATCCGTCCAACCTTCATCACAACCAACTCTTACTTGCCTAGTTACAGTTCTAGTCTGCTCTGGTATTTCTACCAAACACCATACTAAACAATCATTAGGATCTGCAGAAAGACAATTTCTATCAGCTTTCTTCTTCTCCCATTTTGTTGAAGCTGGAGCTGTTACGATAGTTTCAGTTTCTGTTGTGTATTTAGCTGGTCTAGTTTCGATTCTAGAAGAAGCTTCAGTTACCAATACTTCCTCTGTTACAGTTTCGTAAACTGCAGGTACTACTCTGATCGTAGTGTATGCATCTTTTACTAATACTTGCTCTGATACAGTTTCATACTTTGCTGGCACACCAGACAGTGTATTGTATCCTTCTTTTACAAGAACTTGCTCAGTTACTGTTTCGAATGTTGCAGGTACTACTGACAAAGTAGTGTAAGCATCTTTTGAAAGCACTTGCTCAGAGATAGTCTCATAAGTTGCAGGTACTGGCTTCAATACTGTGTAAGCATCTTTTCTCAATTTCTGCTCAGTGATAGTTTCATACTCAGCTGGAACTTTAGCTAGCGTAGTGTAACCTTCTTTTGAAAGTACTTGCTCAGTGATCGTCTCATATACTGCAGGTACAGCTCTAAGTGTAGTGTATGCATCTTTTACTAATACTTGCTCTGATACAGTTTCGTAAACTGCAGGTACTACAGATAATGTAGTGTATGCATCTTTTACTAATACTTGCTCAGTAATTGTCTCATATACTGCAGGTACAGCTTGTAGTGTAGTGTATGCTTCTTTCACCAATACTTGCTCAGTGATTGTTTCATATACTGCAGGTACAGGTGTCAATACTTCATAAGCATCTTGTACGAGTACTTGCTCTGAGATAGTCTCAAATGTTGCAGGTATAACTTTTAGAGTAGTGTAAGCATCTTTCACAAGAACTTGCTCTGACTGATCTTCGAAAGTAGCTGGAGTAATTCTGATACTTGACGCACCATCTGCTACCAATACTTGCTCAGAAATCTGCTCGAATGTTGCAGGTATAATTCTGATAGTACTAACTCCGTCTGCTGCCAATACTGTTTCAGAAACAGTTTCGAATTGTGCAGGTCTGATTCTTAAGTCTATTATAGAATTAGGATCATTGTTAGTTGTTGTTGAAGTAGAACCACTGTAAGCGATAAGCTCAACTCTTCTGTTCTGTCTTCTACCATCAGCGGTAGTATTATCAGCAATAGGAGATGACTCACCCATTCCATCATATGATATACAAGAAGAACTAACTCCTGCAGCTACCAATGCATCATAAACAGCTTTCGCTCTATTTCTTGACAATGCTAGATTTGCTTCAGCTGTTCCTTGACTATCTGTATGTCCTACGATCTTTCCTGTAGAACCACTTGCACAATCAATTGTAGAAGCTATTCTAGAAATCTCAGCACTAGAACCTCCTGTAAGTACCGCAGAACCTGAATTAAACTTCACGTTTAGGTAAGAAGAAGATCCAGCAGCAGATGCTGATCCGTGTGTATTAACTAACACTTGCTCAGACATAGTTTCGAATTGAGCAGCATTGATTCTTATTGTGCTAGCTCCGTCTGCTGCAAGTACTTGCTCAGACATAGTTTCAAATCTCGCTGGGATGATTCTAAGATCAGATTGGCCATCTTGAGTCAGTACTTGCTCAGTAGCTGTCTCAAAAGTAGCTGGTGAAATAGATACGTTAGATTTTCCTTCAGACACCAATACTTGTTCTGATACAGTTTCGAATGTAGCAGGCACAACAGATAACGTAGTATACGCATCTTGTTCTAATACTTGCTCTGTTACTGTTTCGAACGTTGCAGGATTGATAGAAACAGAAGATTTACCTTCTGACACCAAAACTTGCTCAGTTGCAGTTTCGAATTGAGCAGGCACTACTGACAATGTTGTAGCTGCATCTTTTGCCAAAACTGTTTCTTCTCTTGTTTGGATAGTACCAGGTACTACTCTCACATTTTCAGAAGCTTCTTTGACTAAGACTTGCTCAGTTACTGTTTCGTATTGATCCTGAATTAAACATCGTGCGTAACACTTACCTGGTTCGCTAGGCATTCCTTCTACAGGTGACCCCTGTGCAAAGATGCTTAGTGATGCGATGGTAAATATCGCTGTTAAGATTAAATTCAGTTTTCTCATAGTTGAAAAATGGTTTGATTATAAAATATTATTCTTTAAAAATTAATTCCAATTTTAAGCCCCTTTTTTTCTGGGGTAACACAAAAATGATTTAGTCACAACCTTGGTCTTTAGATACTCTTTATCAAATTCCGAAAGGCTTCTAACTCGCTCATTTTTTTCTAAGATCTTTATTTCTTCTTTGTTCGAATTATAAGTTAAGTTTGATTCTTTACCTACTAATATCAACTCCGAAGCTTGATCTGCATCTATACCCAGATCGCTCATCGCTTTTTCTAGGTACTTTCTATAGATTTGATCTTCAATTTCTCCTTCTTGTAAATAAATTTTGAAAAGCTTTCTTTCCAATAATGCTCTACACATGTAAGATAAAATAAAGTCTTTATGATCTACATTCTCTTTTATAAAAGAGAGGACGTCTACGTCATCCAAGGCCGCAAAGATATCTAAATATTCATTGATAATCACATCTTTACCTATTAAAGAAAAATCTGTATTCAATAGCCTAAGTAAATTTGCTGATCCTTTTACGTCTATTCCAGATGTCAATATATTCTTTGCTCTTTTCAGTATTGCTATTAACATTTGTTCGGCGGCCAAAACCGTTTTATGTAGGTAAACTTGCCAATACATGAACTTTCTAGACACCAAAAACTTCTCAACACTGTATATCGCCTTCTCCTCTATCACCAATTGACCACCTCTAACATTCAGCATTTTGATAATCCTGTCGTAGCCAATCACACCTTCAGCTACTCCTGTAAAATAACTGTCTCGAATAAGATAGTCTAATCGATCCATATCCAATTGACTACTTACCAATTCATGCAAAAACGGTTTACTATATTTTCCTTCGAAAATTAAAATCGCTGTATCCAACCGAAAATCAAACTCCTCATTTAGCCTTTGCATAAATAACTTCGACAATTCCTCGTGATGTATATCTATGAAGCTATTTTCTAGTGCGTGCGAATATGGCCCATGACCAATATCATGTAATAAAATTGCTATACATACAGCCTCATATTCATGATCAGAAATTTCTACACCTTTTTCCCTTAATGTTTGAACAGCCTCTGTCATCAGATGAAGTGCTCCGAGGGCATGGTGAAAACGGGTGTGCAGCGCTCCAGGATAGACATAATGAGTTAATCCTAGTTGTGCAATTCTTCGTAATCTCTGGAAATACTTATGATCTATCAAATCATAGATGAGCTCAGTTGGGAAACTGACAAAGCCATAGATAGGGTCATTAAATATTTTCTTTTTAGCCATTTGGTTTTTTACTCTATATCATTAAGACCCTACTACCCCTCAAAACGTCACCTTATTTATACTTTTTTTTTTACGTGTACAATCAAAATCCGGCTACTTTCCGATAAATTACTGAAAATGAGCATCTTCCTTCTGATAATTCAGGTTTCATTATCTGAAATTACGCCACAACATGCGCCTATATAGCAAAAGGCCTGATTATGTGTCAGACAAAACCCGCCATCAACTAATCGATACAATAGAATAGGCCATCTACTATATAAATGTGAGGCATGGTTGATACAGCATGACAGAAAACTATGGCAAAAAACCGCGACTTTAATTTATTCCAACGAAAAAGAGAGCAAAAAGCGTAGATATCATTTGCTCTTCTAATTTCAAATCGTAATATATCGAAATAGTATACTTAACTCTTCTAAGATTTCGTTTCTACATTCTTATATGACAGCACAACATCAAAACCTACATACTAAATGAGCAACAACATAAAAATCCTTTGGGCCGACGACGAAATAGACTTACTTAAACCTCAACTATTTTTTTTGGAAAAGAAAGGATATCAAGTAGAGACTGTCACCAATGGACACGATGCACTAGATGTGCTGGCTGAGCAAAATGACATCGATGTTGTGTTCTTAGATGAAAGCATGCCTGGTTTGACTGGTCTTGAAACATTAACTCGTATCAAAAGTACAAACCAGCACATACCTATTGTCATGATCACCAAGAATGAAGCGGAAAACCTCATGGAAGAAGCCATAGGATCTCAGATAGATGACTACTTAATAAAGCCTGTCAATCCAAATCAAATACTACTTACTTTAAAAAAAATAATCGATAATAAACGATTGGTTTCGCAAAAAACGGCTACAGATTATCAGCAAGAATTTAGAAAAATAGGAAGTGAAATTCACAATGGCCTAGATCACGAAGAGTGGGCACAATTATACAAGAATATAATATCATGGGAACTAAGATTGGATGAATCAAACAACCCCGAAATGAAGGAGATTCTCGATATGCAAAAAAAAGAAGCAAATCGGGAGTTTTCAAAATATGTAGAAAAGAACTATGTCGATTGGATTAAAAATGAGGATGGCCCACTGGGATCACATAATTTGATGAAAGAAAAGGTCTTTCCTAAATTATCTCAAGATCGACCTACTGTATTTCTACTATTGGATAATCTCAGAATGGACCAATGGAAAATCATTGAACCGATCATTACAGAATTATATAGAGTAGAATCTGAAGAAACATTCTACAGCATACTCCCTACAGCAACGCAGTACAGTCGAAACGCAATTTTCTCAGGAATGATGCCTAGTGATATTCAAAAAAGATTCCCAGAATACTGGCTCAATGACAATCAAGAAGGGGGCAAAAACATGAAGGAAAAAGAATTCCTCGTAGATCAGGTCAAAAGACTTGTAAAATCCGAGACGAAGGTAGACTACTTCAAGGTGACTAATGTCAGTAAGGCCAAACAGCTCAATGACAATATTCTAAATTATCTCAACTATGACCTGAGTGCGATTGTCTATAACTTCATAGACATGCTGTCTCACTCTAGAACGGAGATGGAAGTACTCAAAGAGCTAGCAAGTGATGAGACTGCCTACCGGTCACTAACAAGATCTTGGTTTGTAAATAGTCCACTGTGGTCAGCGCTGAAAAAACTAGCATCAAAAGATATACAGTTAGTCATTACTACAGACCACGGTACAATCAGGGTACAATCTCCTTCAAAGGTAATAGGAGACAAAGACACCACTACAAATTTGAGATATAAGGTAGGCCGCAACCTACAATACAACAAAAAAGATGTACTCGATATACTGAATCCTCATGATGCTGGCCTACCTTCTCCAAACATGAGCAGTAAATTCATATTTGCTAAAGAAGATACATTCTTCCTATACCCCAATGGCTACAATTATTACCTAAATTATTACAAAGATACATTCCAACACGGTGGAATATCACTAGAAGAAATATTATGCCCACTAATTTTTCTGACTCCAAAATAAAACGTGTCCAAATATCATAGCTGCTTTTTGAAAGGGTAACTACACACTACGATCCAGAAGATATTGCCCAAACTGCCTAAGAAGTATTTTCTTATCCTCCGCAATATCTACAGCGACAAGGTGCGAGAAAGCTAGCTGTTTATATTCATTCATTACCTCATTGGAGTGAACAAGGACATGCACGTTTTTCATAATTGCACGAACTTGAGATACCTTTTGTTCTGGTGATTCTGGTTGCGTCTTGTAGAGCTCCCTCAGCACTGCACCTTCAGCCTCACTAGACAGCTCTAGTGATTTTAAGTAGAGGTATGTTTTTTTGTTCTGAATGATATCCCCTCCTGGCTGCTTGCCCACTTTGGGTTCCCCAAAAGTATCTAAGATATCATCTTGCATTTGAAAAGCAATCCCAATATTCTTTCCGAAATGATACAGATGCTCAGCAGATTTTTTGTCCATGCCACTAATAATGGCTCCCATCTGCATAGCGGCACCGATAAGGACTGATGTCTTATAAGTAATCATTTCAAAATACTCCTGAATAACAACATCATCTCTTGACTCAAAATCCACATCCATCTGCTGTCCCTCGCAAACTTCCACTGCCATTTTGTTGAAAATACCTAAGAGCTGTTTAACCATCGGTGGTTCGTAATCTTGTAAAAATCTGTACGCATGAATCAGCATCACATCACCCGATAAAATGGCAGTATTGACATCATACAACTCATGCACTGTAGCATGCCCCCTACGCAAAGGAGCGTCATCCATAATATCATCGTGAAGAAGAGTGAAATTATGAAAAACTTCTACAGCCATAGCCGCTGGCATAGGGTCCACTGACTGCTCACCATTGAGATCAGCTGCCATCAACAACAGGAGTGGCCTTATCCTTTTACCTCCCAAGCCCAATATATAATCTACCGGTTCGTAAAGATTTGTTGGATTCCTTTCGAATCTATTCTCTTGGATATACTTGGAAAAGTGATCCCTGTAAGCATCTAAAAACTGCATTTAGTGAAATTTGATGCCAAAGATACAACCTTAGAGCTATTTCTTGGAAGTGATTCTGCCATATTTAAGTTTGTAATCTTGCAAAACACAATGACGCTAAAATACATTTCAAAAATATTCTGAGATTTTGCCAAATGAAAAAAATAAGCTCTCCGCCAAATACTAAACGCTCCGCACGAAAAATCATCCTAAGCAACCAAACTATAAAAAATACATAAATTGAAAATGAAACAACCTACAACACATTGACTGACTAACGTTTCATGACCGAATCGACTAATTCGTCAAAATCTAGAGGCTCTTCATATTTGTGATCTCGATAGGCAGTGGCCAAAAATTTAAACTGATAAGGGGATTCGTTAACAGCTATGTATTCGATTGTAATGTTTCCATACAGCTGATTGATGCGCTTACCCGTATTCGAGAACCTACTACTCAGTGCTGGCTTGAGATAATATTTTACGATCATCTCACTATTTTGCCCTCTGATTTGAGATCGGATCTCAGCAAGATTCACGGTATAGCCCAATTTCGCAACCTGTAAATGCAAATAATGCGCAAGACATTTATGGTCGAGGTCTGTTTGTGGTAAATGGTTACAGTGTATCAGCCATCCACTTAGATAATCAGATTGCAGTAGTGACAAAGATTTACCTTTTAGCTGGCCAGTTATTAGTTTTTCATTGTAACCATCGATGATTAGCTTCTTAACAGCAGACCAGCTTCCACTTGCATGCCATCGCTCCACCATTCTAAGATCATAATTCTTCAAATCGATGGCTTCATGCACAAAAGGTACATCCGCTTTCTTACCTTTTTGCTTAGAAAACAAGCTCCTAATAAACTCCGAAATCCCGCTCATTATTTACCTTCTACTGCATTGTCCGATTCGGATTTTCCACCTATGGACTCCATGACATCTACAGTTTTATTCCAAAACGATTCAAAAATTGGCTTGACGGCTGTAAAAACTGACTTTCCAGCTTCTGGAAGTGGCTCAAGGTATGGATACGTTACAGAGTTGGTTTTTGTCTCAGGCTTCATAACATTATAGTTTCCAAGCACCCAAATTGCCATACTGAGACAAAACGCAAAAAACACACCTTGCAAAACACCACCCGCTAACTTGTTAATAATATTGATATTCGCAGCTTCTAGAACATCTTCGATTCTTCGCCCAACGAATCTCACAGCAGCCATTACCAAAATGAAAGTAATTACTATGCCAATCAAATAGGTAAATTGCGGTGCTATATTAAATGCGTTATCTAAAAAATTGATCACAATGGGAGACAATTTCATAGCTGCAATAATACCAATCAATAAGCTTGCAGTATCGAATACCGTTTTAACAAAACCTCGACTAAACCCTGCAAAAAATCCAAATCCTACAATCAGGACAACAATAATATCGAGCATAAGGTAGATCTTAAATTTTAGATAATTTGAAATAATTCCATCTGCCTTGATTGACGGTACCATTTCTTAATTCTTTGACAAAAGTAACTTTTCCCCATTATACTATTGATAATAATCGACTAAATTGCAAATTACTTATGTCAATCAGTACAACTCTTCTTAGATATATCAGCGTCAATTCTCCGACACCTCTACCAAAATCATAGCTAACGCTTAAATACGACCATTCTAATTAATCCCTAATTATGATTTACAAAGCTTTGTGAAATCTCTATGAATCTAAGTACTAAAGATTCCATAAAAAACACCATATCCATCGTTAGATTTCTTGATATAGCACCGTTTACTAGTTCGTATACCACCAATACGTTAGTCATACTCAATAGATATCGGTATATGCATAAAAGAATATTCTTTGATAATTTATAGTTCATTTCAACTCGCAACATCAGCGTAAATCTGCATTGACTATGACATTCTCATGGAATCGTATTTCGCAATAATGATCGAACTCAAGTTAAAACAAGCAACCACTATAGCAAATAGGTCCATTTTCGGTCCTTGTCAAAACTATTAAAATAGTAGAATCCCCACAATTTGCCATTCATACAAATCTAAAAAGACCATTTAAATCAAAACTAGCGATCAGCCTTTTATGGTAGTCTTACTTTTTTTCATTCGTTAATAATACACAGAGAAACTAACTCACATAAACACTTTTAGTCCAAATATTATTCCAAAATAATGAAAATGTCAACACTAAAATTCGCTTTGCGTTAAAGCGCAGCTCTTTGACGACACATTTTACCGAAGTCACAAAATAAAATGACTTTACATTGGTTCTCTATAAATTATTCGTAGATTTGATTAACAATTGAACAAAACCCTTTAGTATTGAAAACACATCGATTAATAGTTCTAGTATTAACAGTGTTGCTATCTTCTAATTTTGCACATTCGCAAGACAGTAAGATTTCACTTATTGGTGAAGACGAAAGTGCATACGAGGCAATTATTGCTGATTGCCCTACACTTTTATTAAATGTAGCAGAAAACAGTATGGATAAAGCTTATGCTGTGTGGAGCGACATGTTATCAGAGATCGAAGACAAAGCTGAACAACAGGGTCTTGATCTTAAGGGAACAAAACTATGGGTTAATCTATTCTGGGAAGCTGATGGCTCTATTAAGAAAATTGTTTACTACCCAAAGCCTAATTCTAAAAACATGGATTATTCTTCAATCACAAAATTCCTTGAAGATTTTTCTGTAGAGTACCAATTTCCACTTACCTCTGATGGGTGTTTCTCTCATTATGGATCAGCATCATTTCCAATTCATAGCAGAGCTCTAGCAAAAAATGCAAAATAAGTACGCAGCTATTATTGTAATCTGTCTCACTTTATTTCTAGGTTGTCAAAAAAGCAAGCTTTCTACATTTACTATTGTTCAAACTTCAGCTATCGATGACTTTTCTTCGCTTGAAGTATTCGGCAGCAAGATCTTTGCCACTTCAGGTAGTCCTTGGGGCGGAAGTAATATCTCCATGTCTACAGATTCTTACAATTGGAATACCGAATACCTTACTGACAGGGGCATGTTCGACATACATGCACAAAAAGACGATCTCATCCTTGTAGGTAACAGTGGGTACATACTAACAGGTACTGATGATTTCACCAAGAATGACTTTGACAATACAAATATGCTTCGGGCATTCACTAATGTAAGCACGCAGTATATAGCTATTGGCGGCAAGGATTTCAACAAAGGTTGGATCTATCCATTGGACTCGACTCTTACAATCAAAAATGAATTTTTGTACGATCACGAATTGTCAGATGTAAAGTGCGATAGCCAAGGGAACTGCATAGTTACGGGATATGGTATTATCTTGCATTCTAACAACACAAATGAATCATGGAATAGATCTAGCCAGACCGGTGATTTCTATACAGCTGTAGCCTACAACGCCAACAACATTCCTTTTGTAGTAGGATATTCTGGAAGCATCATGTCGAGCATGGACAAAGGTCAATCTTGGGAGCTAACAAAAAATGGTCATTCTCCAATTAACAAAAATCATGCTTTTAGAATGATTCGGTTTTATGAGAACATAGGATTTATTATAGGTGATGATGGTACTATATGGAGATCAATGGATAATGGCTCGTCTTGGGAAGACATCTCGATCGAAAGCAATCTTGATCTTTTTGATTTTGTACTATACGACAACAGTCTAATCATAGGATCTGAGATGGGACAAATTATACGCGTAACACTTTGACGAAAGTCACAGATAGTCTAGAATTTTCATCTCGCTGCTTCAGCTTTCATTTTACTTGCTACGGACTCTCCTAGATACTTGTCGATTACACGATGTGCCAAATATATCATAGGAGTGAGCAGTATCGCTACTGTAAACTTATAGATAAGATTGACTGTTCCGATGGCCATAACCCTAGACAAATCCCAATCTGCCCAAACATAGAATGCAATAATC